>CAMZMU010000056.1:6271850-6364965 GCA_947311845.1 Poa pratensis | reverse complement strand
TGATCGCTATCCAGCCTGTCACCCGAAAGTATTAAGTTGCAAGCAACAAATAATTGCAATAAGCAAAGTGCATAATGTAAGCAATGAGTATAAATAAAGCAATAAACACCGCTGTTTTATCCCTAGTAGCAACAGCACATCTCAAGTTCTAATCGTTCTATCAACTCGAGCTCGAACAAGAGAGGCATGAACCCACTATCTAGCATAAATACCCTCTCTAATGACACAAGTAATTACTTCGGCCAAAGCATACACAAGCATCAGAGAGCATGCAAGATCATAAATAAAACATATCATAGATAAACTGAACCATAATGTCAAGAACTCCATAATTCATCGGATCCCCGCAAACACAACACATAGTATTACATAAAGATGATCTTAATCATGTAGGCAGCTCATAAGATCTAAACAATGGAGCACAAAGGAGAAGAGACAACCATCTAGCTACTGCCATGGACCCGTAGTCCCGTGGTGGACTACTCACGCATCACTCCGGAGGCAGGTATGGTGGTGAAGATGCCTCCGGTGATGATCTCCCCCTTCGGCAGGGTGCCGGGAAGAGCTTCAGAACCCTCCCGATATAGGGTTAGCGACGGCGGCGGCCTCGGAACTTTTCTGGAAAATATAATCGGGTATCGAGGATTTTCGGGATGAAGGCAATTTATAAGCAAAAGGGCAACTCGGGAGGGCACCCGAGGTGCCCAGGTGGGCCCCAGCCGTGGTCAAGGGGTTGACCGCGCCTAGGGGTCGTCTGGGGCCTGTGGGGCCCCCCTACAGGTCTCCTTCGGGCGCAGTCTTTGTTTCCATGTAAAAATATTTCCCGTAAATTTTTAGGCGATTCGGAGAAACTTCCCCACTAACTTTTCTGAAACGAAAAGACGGCAGAAAACAGGAACTGGCACTGAGCATCTTGTTAATAGGTTAGTTCCATAAATCATGCCAAAATGATATAAAAACATTATAAAAACATGTGGCAATGTTATATAACAAGCATGGAACAATCAAAAATTATAGATACGTTTGAGACGTATCATCGGGTTACCCCCCCCCCCCCTCCCCCCTCAGCAATTCAAGTGGGTCTCAAACCCATCTCCATCGATGCATTGCATATCATATTTCTTGATTGACTATTTATAAAAAGACTTTGCCTGATTTTTAGCCCTTTGGACTTAATCCATAGTCATAGCTCTAAAGGTTTTCATTTTTGTACCATTCTATAATATTCTCTTAACATGTCCTCAACTTTTCACATTTTCCTATTCATTTTGACTACCATATTTTGGTTGTCAAAATTCACGAGGATAGCCGGTATTAGGCAAGTCCATTAAAAGTTCATGGAGCCATACTGCTTCGACACTCCTTGTGTCTAATGATGTGAGTTCTACTTTCATCGTTGACCTTGTTATAAGTGCTCTGCTCCAAGACTTCCATGAAACAGCGCCACCACAAAGAGTGAATATATATCCACTTGTCTTTTGTCTCATCAGTATTAGAAATCTAGTTTGAATCACTATACCATTCGAGTACTCTCGGAACCTGGTATAATGAATTTCATAGCTCATGGTTCCCTTTAGATATCGCATTACCCTTTCAATAGCACGCCAAAGATCATCTCTTGGATTGGCCACAAATTGTAGGGTTGCGCAACGGAAAACAAAAAATTCTCTTCTACGCAACGACCAAGATCTATACATGAAGATGTAATCCACACAAAGGGGTTAGATCAGCACTTACAAACACCGTCGGAAGTTGGCGTTTGTTGATAACGTCGTCGGTGAAGCCTGATGAAGATTCTCACGACCAAGCCTAGTGGTGAGAATGTCGCCGATATCCCTGTTCAAGATCAAACGTATGATCTCTCTTCTAGTATCCACGCGTCTGATGCACCAATCCGCCAGCGTTCCGTTGTTCCAGAACTCGACGCCAACGATGAGAGACAGTATTTCGACGTAGTAGTAGTGTTAGATCTAATCAACTAGATTAGACCTATATGATAAGTAGAGAGATTTCTCAACACATTAGATAGAGAGGGAGAGCTCCGGGAGAGGACACCTCAAAACCCGAGAGAATTGTTGTGTCTGTTGTGTCTCCCAATGAGGGAGCGGGTGGGTATATATAGTGGGAGGGGGAGGAATTGCCTTGGGGAAGGGGTTCCCTCCCCTCCTTGGTGCGCCGGCCCTAGCCCTAGGGCAGGGTGCGGCTGCTTACGGCAAGGTACTCACCGGCAACCAAACATGCCCAATGTCAACCTAAAAACAGTTAGTTTCTGAAACATTTTTTCTTCTTTTCTGAATGGACTCAACTATTGTCTTTTTTTTGCGGGGAGACTCAACTATGATCGTGCCTAAAAAGTTCAGTTTAAACCTCAAGAAAAAAATAGTTCAGTTGTTTTCACTACAATCTACGCCCTAAGGCCAACTCCAACGGGCCACCCCAAATCGGACACCCAATGTGTCCGCTTTGGTCCGTTTGGGGCGGTCCGCGGACAGAAAAGAGGCTCATGTCCTCCTCTTGTCCGTTTGGGGTGGAGGCAAACCCAACGGCCCACCCTATATTTTTTTCAGGTCTCGTTTTTTCCTTTTTTTTTCTTTGCTCTTATTGCTAATTTCAGTACAGTCTGCAAATAAATATGAATAAATATAGTTCATACTTTACAATAAAGTTCACACAACAAATCACATAGTTCACAACCAAAATAAATAAAAGAGTTCAAAATACCAATCAAAATAAATTGAAGAGTACATACTACTGATTTCCCAGGTGAGCCCACATATGCTCAATCAGATCAATCTTGAGCCCATCGTGCGTTGCTCGATCACGTATCTCATGTTGCACGTGCATGTACTGTTGAAATGCCGCCAGTCCAGGCACAGGCTCGACCAATTCCCACTGAAAATCCCACCCTTGATCATACTTGTTGTCATCACGCTCATCCTCAACAATCATGTGTGCATTATCACACAAGCAGTCATCACCTCCCACATAGTCTTTTTGCTCCACGTTCTGGCAGGGTGCCGAATAATAGGCCAACGAGATTGGAGCACACAAAATGCTCGCTCAACATCCTTCCTGGCGGCCTTTTGTTGCTGAGGAAACGACGACACTTCTCGTCGTCAGGATTACGGATTGTTTTACCAAATGTGGACCATGCAGGGTATATGCCATCGGTTAGGTAGTACCCCTTGTTGTATGCAAATTAAATTAAGAAGATGGGCGACATATCTCGGCTTGGACACCCGTCGAACAGTTTGCGGGCGAGGGCGTACGCCAGCGTGACCGAGGCAACGCGGCCTATTTGTGGCAGCACGCGGCGTCGGCGTGGGCTACTGGACAGCGAGGAGGCAAAAGAGGACGGCGGCGAGGCAATAGGCAAAAGAAGACCGGTGGGTGGCGAGGCAAGACAGGTCGGCGGCGAGGCAAGAGCGGCCGACAGCGAGGGAAGACAGGACAGTGGCGAGGCAAGACCGACCAGCGGCGCCGCGGGGTGGAAGACGGGGTGGCTCGATTGGGGATTGGGGGTGGCCGCACTGTTCTGTGTGGCTGTCCATCGGCCCGGGAGGACAAAAGAGGACACAGCCCGAACGCGGACATATTGGGCCAGGTTTGGAGCGAAACGGCAGATCCGTTTGCGCGCGGCCATTTGGGGTGGGCCGTTGGGTCGTGACCCTTGTCCGCTCGGACAAACTCGGACGATCCACGCCAATTTGGGTGCACCGTTGGAGCTGGCCTAAGCGACATCAAAACATGTCTTGTCCGCCGTGCCGCTGTTGAAATGAGATAAACCACAGTATTCCACCTAGTATGCATACCAATTGCAGGATACCGTCATAATCAAATCGGCTCGACCGATCCGAGTACAGCGTCATTTAATACCACTAGCATACTCCATTGGTGAGTGACACATCATGTCTAGCGAGTGAGCCTGATTAATCAAAGCCTCCTCCGGGCCGGGCGGCAAGCGACACGGATTCGTCTCGAATCGGCATAACGAGGCGGCGTCCTTTTCCGAGGCTGGCGAACACCTCCGTCTGGACCACCGTCCACCGAACCGGCCGGTGCCGTAGCCATCGCGTGGCCGTCGGCCGCTCGACCGTATGCGAGTTACACACAAGTGTGTGACGGACGACCCACGTGGCCGCACACGCACCTGGGCCACCGCCGCGATACCGATCCGCGCCACCGCCCGCCCCGTCGCCTTCGGTCTCCGCCGTCGCCGTCTCGCGCGCTCTCGTGGGGATCCAGATCGCCTAGCCCGCCTCCGCGGCAGCTCTCGACCCCAGTACCAAAGTGCGGCGACGTCCATCCTAGGATGAGAGGCAGAACTAGACCGGCCGGTCATGGGACTGTGTGAGCATCTCCACCGGCACCCACTAAATTTTCTCCGGCACCTATCAAATTGTGTCCGCTCCTCTGGCAACAAAGGGGGAACCCCCGCCGCCACCGCCGTTTAGCAGCCCCACCCTTGCTTCCCCGTGTCGCCGCCGCCGGAGGAGGGCACCAGCAAAAGGCCGCGTGCTCCCCGAGGATGGTGGCGGCGGGGCGTTTTCTCGTCTCCCACGCGGAGGCCCGGATGGCGGCGCGATTCGGTGGAGCGGAAGATGGTGCAGCGTCGTGGGCAGGCGCGACGGCGCGGATACGGCGCTCGGAGCGGGACCACGGCGACGGTGCGGTGGATGAGGGTGTGTGCGTCTCGCCGTGGAGAAGTGGCGGCGGGTGTTGACCGGGCCCGATTTGGGCCTGGGGCGGGCTGCAGGCGCGATGCCCCGGCGCGGCGCAGAGGATGGAGATGGCGGCGGTTCCGGAGCGACAGCAGGGGTGGCGTCCCTCGCTGCCATACTTCGGCACCTGGGTAGCGAGTAAGCCGGGGCGGCGGCCCCGAACCTGTCGTGCGCGGCATGGTCGTCTCGACGTGAGGTGTTGTGGCTACCATGGTTGGCGGTGGAGGTTGGCGGTCGACCACAGATGCGGTCTCCCATCCTGCAGCTCCAATAGCTTCATGGGTGGTTCGAGCTCCGGGCGAAAACCTTGCACGAACTCCGGTCAGTGCCGACGATGGCGGCGCCTTTTGGGCGTCGTTCTCCTTCTTGTTTGCATCGTTGTGGAGTCTCGACACCCGGCCCGACGAGAGCGGACTGATGATTTTTGAGTGAAAGCCTAAGCTCTGTCGGGAGCAGGCGACGGTGATGGACGCGTCACTTCCTTGTTAGAGGCGTCGTCTTGGAGTCATTGGCTCTCCCGGTGCGACGGGTTCGCGACAGATGGGTAGGACGGCTCTGTGGTTAGGGGAGGTGGGTGTCGGGGTGGCGGCCTTAGACGGTGGCGGTACGCTGAGGCGGCGGCCTCGGGCTCCCACGCGGCGGTTGTCCTATGGGGCAGGGTAGTGTCCAAGTGCGGGTTTGGGTGGCGTCCTGAGGCTGTGCGGACAGCAGGTTCGTTGACCCGACTGGTTTGACTTTGGGCTATGCGAAGTCTCGTCCTGGTTGCTACACCGGGGCGGCGGCACCGAAGCAGGGGGTTTGGGCGGCGTCTTGGTGTTGTGCGGACAGCAGGCTCGTCAACCCTGACTGGTTCGACTTCGGGCAATGCGAAGCTTTGTCCTGGTTGCAACGCCGCGGTGGCGGCCCCGGAGCAGGTGGTGTGTGTCTGTGGCGTTTGGTCGACTTGCGTCATGTGGACGGCGGGTCACCTCGCTTGTGCGGTTTGTTGGCCCTGTTTTGCTCATAAACAGGGCATTGTACAGTTTGTATGGTTTTTGGACCCGGTTTCTCTTATAAACTGGGACATCTCTTCTATCTATTCGGGCGGTGGAAACGACCACTTTGAGCTCAAAAAAAAATTGTGTCCGCTTTGGTGTTACCAGACACTTGTCCAGCCATTCACAGGTTGCCTCCCACACGGCACCCCCAAACAGCCGGCCCATTTCACTTTTGATCATTTTTTGACAATTTGCAACAAAACAACAACAGATCCGGCGAACGCTTAAACGGAATTTAACAAGCATACATTTTAAAACTAAACGGAAATTAACAACCGACATTTAAGTTTAAACTAAACCCTAGATCTAGTAGCGCTTCCGGCTACGGCATGAGGAAAAGGCCTATCCCAGCGCCGCCCTCATCGAGGAACTTGCATGGCTCAATGCTCGTTCGCCGCCGACGCCGATCCCCGTCGTCGGAAGTGTCGTCGAGGGTGGCGACGGCTGCAACCTTGAGGAACCTGCATTCCTCTGGGTCGTCGCTCTTGCCGGAGTGTGGTGGGGTTTGATCTAGCGGCGGCGGAAGGAAGCCTCGATGGCCGCCTGCATGCCCTTCCACTGCGGCTCTGGCTAGTTGTCCTCTCCGTCTTCATCATGCGCCCCATTCTCCGGTACCGACGCTGGTGCTGGGGCAGGTTCCTGTGCTGGAGGAGGAGCCGGTACTGGTAAGGGAAGTTGCTCGTCGTTGTCGTCGAATAGCTTCTCGTCCGACTAAACCACTCTAGAGGAGGCGACGGCATGCCAGCAGGGAGGAAGAAAACACCGAGGCCTGCCTGGTACTCCGCCTCCACCACTTCGTGCCAGTGCGGCGACGAAATGGAGTAGAAGGGACCGGCCCGATGCGCAAACGACAGGTCCATCCACCTCTGCATGATGTAGTGTAGGCGCGCCAGCTCGCTGAGCCGCATCCCGACCGACACCTTGACGACGTTCCTCACCCACCCCTTGGGTAGCTGCCGGCCGTCTGACACCGAGATGTTGTGGTAGAGGTGGTGCTGAGCATCCTCAACCGTCGTCTCCGTTGGAGGCACGGCTGACGACAGAGGAGATGCTGGCGCTCGGGACGAGGTTCTCTCCTCGCGCCGCATCTCGCGGTGCCACGCTTCGGCCATCTGCCACTCCTCGTGCAGGAGGCGACATTGGGCCAGATGCTCGCGGCGATGCGCACGGTCCACGGACCGCGCGGCGCGGCGAACGCGAAGCTCGCGTTCCTCCGGCTCCTCGAGGCTGCCCACCATGCTGAGCGGTGGATCTGCTGGCGGCGAGACGGATTTGGGAGAGGGAGAAGGAGAGGCAGACTGTGTGGGGAGAGGAGAGGCGCGCCGCAAGGCGTTTTAAAGCCGTCCGGAGGAGCAGGGTTGGGTGGCGAACAATAACGCCGAGCACCGGTTGTTCTGGCACGCATTGACGCCGACGACGCGTGTTCAGCCGCTGCCTGGGGAAGCCGCTGCGACGTCAACACGTGGACGGCGCAGCTCAACGCATCGTTTCGTTCTACGCCCGCCAGGGGAACCATTCCACCATTAAACGCCGCAATAACTTTGACCGGCGTTGTGTCTATGACAAGTAGGCTCCGCGTTGTCGAAAGGCTTGTCCGGCACCCCGAGCAGGCCCCAAGTTTGGAGGCCCTCTCGGGGGTGCCGGATAGAATTTTGGTCAAGCCGGACACTTGGTGGTGGGGGGGGGGGGGGCAACATATTCATCGGCCTTCCTAGCGCTGCCATAGATTCTCGCGTACATGTTGCATTTTCCTCATGATTTGACTCAAACATAAACCATTTCAACGAGTAACACGACGAAAGAAGACGTGTATCGATCAGGCATTCGGGCAAGAGAGAGATGAAAACTCAGAGAAAAAAGGTTAGAGGAGGCCGAGGAGGAGCAAAACACGCACACTGAGACGACGAGTACGCAACAGTGATTCGAGGCGTCAGATAGCAGTAGCACACGAGGGGCACAAGAGGTGGTCCTGAAGGGGCGCATCCATCGCTGCCCTGCCTGGGGTCCATCCCGAGTCTGAATTTAGGCTGATGGATCATTTGTGGGCACTGGACGAACCTCCCCGCTTCAATGGGCTTTTTTTTGCCTGATTTGCAGGCAAAGCTTAGCTAGTTTGTTCCAGGACGCCGTGTTGCCATCAGCATTCAAGGCAAAATCTCCAAGCTGAATCTTGGGCAACAGACCTAACGGTGGTGGTAGGACACACCCGTTCCTTTCTCTTCGTCACCTACTGGACCAGGTAACGATAAATGGGCAGCACCAGATTAGCCCAATCCCAAAGTTTAATGCACAGGTAGAGCCGTGTCTTAAGAAAACTGAAAAATCTAACGAGTCGCGAGATTCTGATGCACAAGGCAGAGAAAGAACCAAGCACACCACTAAATGCAGATTAAGATACGGGAAGCTGTCTTCAACTCTTATTTTTATTTTGTCAAAGGATCAGAGATCCACAAGGTAGAGTACCACATGCAATTCATGTCTGTATCCTGTTTGTGTTCAAAACATAAGAGCACTATATCACAAAGAAGTTTCTCTAAAACTCCAGCATTCGGCCCCTCAGGATAGCCTCCGCTTTTCTGACTTCCTTCACTGGTCCAATGACGAATACCTACATGAAGCAGGCACGTAAAATGGGGATTAGTAAAGCTAAGAAAATCAAGAATATCACCAGCAAAACAATTCAAGGATATTCATATGGTTCAGTGACTGAGGACATCCATATGATATTCAAAGACGACTCTATGTTTCTGCAGGTACTAACAGCAAATTCGTTTCTCACTAGGTGTTGGCTTGCATATCCAAACAGCTGGAAATAACTGAAGGGTAATGATTGCGACGGCTTGCATAGTGTGACAACATAAGAGGATAGAAAAGTTTCATACACATCCAGGCCCTAGATCAGACCATCCTACTGTGAACATCTTAGATAGAAATTCGATATATCCCTCCACGATAGGTTCAAGGCCCATTTGATTACGGTAGGTAGTGGAGAATAGAATATAAATAATGAAACAACAAGGTACAACCAGAATAGTCAGATTTGTACAAAAACTATAAATCAACAACTACATTTCTGTTAGGGACCATGCATGTGTGTGAAGTTCAAACGTTGTGATATTAGAAGAGCCATATTCCAAAGTTCCGAAAAATACAAAGAACAACATTCCATTTCAGAAATGGGTTAGCAACATGATGCCCAAAGCTTAATAATGCTTGACAACAAGCCGCAAATAAAACCTGTTGGTAACTAAACAAACCACATGACTACAAGCTGCAGCTACAACTATTAACCAACCTATCAAGCCAGGAGGCTGCATCAGTACATAGGAAAAGTTTTGGTAAAATTCGGACTTGGTTCCCGTTTAACCAATTGTTAGGTTAACCTAACCTAAAAAAGAGCCCAATTGGCCGGATGGTTCACCCAAAAACTGGTTAGGTTCTTTAGGTTCGATCCCCTTCTAACCAAAGGTTATCCCGTACCAGTCGTGGGAGCGCCTCCCGAGCTCAACCTCCGAGCTCCCGAGGTAAGACACCCCAGCGCCTCCCGAGCTCGACCTCCGAGCGCCGCCTGCACGGCTCCACCGCGCCAAAGAGCCTCCTGCTCGCCTCTCCGCCCTCCCCTCTGCGCTTCCTTCCCTCTCCCGGATGTCCCAATCCCATCTCCCAAATCCCATCTCCTTCGCACTGATGGACCTTAGCGTGACACCAGTTCGATGCCTTCAAACTGTTCAAGTTTGCTTGCAATGTCCAGATCTGACGAAAAAGCTGGATACACCTTCGCGGATGTGTATTCCAATAATGATTTGTTTTTTTTCCTAACACATTCTAGGTACTGTATGTGTGTACTGGAAAATATTGGTACAGATCCAATGAAGCCCGAATGCATTGTTGATTGAATCTCACAAATTTATCTATTCAGCCCGGATGCTTTGCCGATTGAATCTGACAAAGTACCACCATAATTGCATATTGACAACTGTATAGGAAAATGCAGTGGCAAAAAGCATATGGAAAAAATAGAAGTTACATCTTGTAAAATGAGAATCAAGAAATCAGCATGGGGGGTTGTTTCTGGGAAAATTAACCGACGTTGTATCTTTTTGGTAGTTCCAAGAAAAATCAATACATTTTTTTTGCAAGGGTGAGAACTGGAGAGTATAAAAATGTTAGTGCAAACAGAAGACGCGAAATTTTTAGAGAGCTCTCCAACTTGACATATGGAGAGTCAATTTTGATGCTTCGATTGGACTTCCTTTGGATAGGGTTACGATGGCCGGACAGCAAAACTTGGTTCGTGTCAGCTTTTTCATCAAAAATATTATTTCTCCGTTGCAACGCACGGGTATGTTTCCTAGTCTCCTAGTCATGTAGTCATTTTATAGACTGAATTGTATGAAACGAAAACACCATGTGAAGAACAAGCATCTTTTGGATGGTCAGTGATAAGGAAGAGCAGATAGTTGCATGTCCTTAATTAGTAGTGTTAGAACCTAACCTTGTGAAGTGCTATTTTAGACAAACTTGTATGTGTGTATTTGAAGTTCAGTTGACCGGGACTTGATGCAATTTGTATAAGCACAAGACTGGCAACATCTTCAGTCATCTCCAGTGCTGCTTCCCAGCAGGTTAGTAGAGGCATGGCTTGGATCAGCAAATGTATAGTTGATCGTGTGTATGGTCGGTGGACTGTAGAAGCACGACCTGGGTGTAGTGCTGGCCGGACATCAGAAGATGTAAAAGAGCAGGTTGCAAGTGTGTAGCAACACAACTCTGAATATATACTTTGAATACACAGTTCAGGTTGTGTCATGAGAACTGAATTATTTATAGTCTTTTGTATTTAAGATTTGGTTCTTGGTTTCGCTTGTTAGAGAAATCAATCTAGCTTAGCATAGTGTTTACCATCATTACATGATTTCAAAAGTGGTTCGAACCTTACTAACCAATGGTTAACCACTTCTAACCCTATTAACCTAACGGTTAACCTATTTTGTCCCCTTACACAAAATGGTTTTTTAGGTTCAAATCCGGAAGATAAATTGTTAACCCAATCCCACCGATAAGTTTTGGTACTCTACAAGTCATATCACTACAAAACTAAAGGTACTGCTCTTAACCAACTTAAACACAGAGGCTGAATAAATTCAGTGGAGCATGATGGTCCAGTAATAATCATATCAGCTATGGAGATAATGCTCAACTTACCATATCTGGAGGCCCCTTTGAACCACCAATGTGGATTTCAACACTGCACATAGGAGCGAAAATACAAGGGAACATCAAGTTAGGTTTCACAGCATAGATATCATGGGACATATAAAGAATCGAACTTAAGATGTTTACTTGCAAGATTCTTTCACAGCCATTATTGATGATCCTTTTCTGCCAATAACACGTCCCATTTTCCCAGGAGGCACATTTAAGAGCGACAGGATATCCACTTCAGGAACATGGACTTCAGCTTCAATATTATCTGTATGAAAAAACATTAATTAGCACAAATATTCTGTGCTGCTAAAAATGCTTCATCAATTGTGTAAGATTTGAATATCAAACAAATTACTAAATGTATTAAATAATGCAAAGCAAAGACACATATAACATGTTAGTATAGTAATGCTTATAATGAAGACTATGCACCTATAATGTTAAACCATTTAGCAACCCCAATCATTAGGTCTCAGATATAAGATTGATCTGAAGAACTACATGTATCAGTAAGCTAAACGTGCTTTGCACATTTGTGTATTAAATTAAGTTTCGAAAAACTTTAGTGTTTAATTCTTTCCTATCACATACAGAACATGTTGGGGACATTGTCATGAGACCATTTTAAGGACTCACGACAGCTGTGAAAAAACATATGAATGCGAGAAATTATAGATAAAGCAGAAAATGAACACTGTTGCGAAGTGGAGGTTGATCCTGTTACTTCTACAATGGCAACGGAAGTTCTAGAGGGTGGATATCTTATTCCTTGGTGAGTGGAGAATAAGAGTATAAATATCTTGGTAGCATGTGGCAGAATCTAATGAAACCAAGGAGTTGATCCAATGGCTGACAACGTTTGGATTCAACATCTCTCCACTGCAATGTGACATCAATGGCTTGTACGCTATATAGTGGCATATCAGGATACAGAAAATGGATCTGGCCATACAGTAAGCTTCCCGTCTTTTAACAGAAGGGGGAAAACACATGTGAACACACTAACCAGGGACAGTAGGAAGAGGTGGCCAATCTGTCTGCTCGTTGTCATTTATGCAAAAGCACCTACAGTATAGCTCACTTCGAACTGCCAGACGCCATAAAGATACTTCACTTAACTTCTCCATCATTTTCTCATGTATATTTAGAAGGAAGCGCACATCGTCTGTGGCTGCTCGAATCATCATTTCAGACAAGGGCCTACTTTTCCAGAAGTTTGGGTCCTAAGAATCCAATAATTTAGAATGAGTTGTCATATTTCAAAAAACTATAATGTCGGCACAATGGAAATCATGTGCCAAAGCATTATCCTGAGCCCCCGCAAAAAAAAAGCATTATCCTGAGAAGTCCACGACTACAAGCCTGGAGAAAATAATATTCTAAACAGGAATTCTATAATTTTCATCACATGGCTAACCTGCCTTAGAAGAGTACGGACTTCTTCCTTTTCAGGATATGGCATTCCTACATAAAAAGTATAAAAGTATCACAAACACAATCTATCAAATGCAGAACACGAGAGAAAAAGAGCTATAGTCCTTCATACAGTTAGTAAACATTTCAACTCCCCAATGGTACTGAGAGTGGAAGGATTAATTGACATGATGTCATGATATTTGACAGAAGCAACACAATGTTGACAAGATTGATGGAACCATCATCAAAAACAAAAACAAGATTGATGGAACCATAATAAATAAGTTCCATGGTTACTGAATTCACTACAAACCCAGCGAACCTTGTACGCCATACAGTATATTTAACCCAAACCCATTCTGTGAAGAGGTTCGGCTTGACAGTAACCCAAGATACTTTGCTTAACTTAGTTCTGGCTAAGCAAAACAGAAGATGTAAACCAGGTGTCTGTAAGCATCAAGTATGGGATTATGGACAGCTCATGCAAGATGTCAACACTGTAACTAAATTAAAATGACCACAAAGGTACAAAAGCAGTATTTTAATCTCAATAAATAGTATCTTAATGGAAAACATTGGCAAACAAGGTATTCAAGGCAGCCAATAATGGGGTTGTGAACACATCCGACCTACGTTAGGCCAGATTTTAGCTTGTTTGCGAACTATTTGTGCATTACAGATGTAACCAATTGAAGACAGCCAGACATAAAACAAATTCAGCGAAAGCATTTGTTCTAATTGAAGTGAACAAACAGATTGTAACTTCATCACACTGGCATTAGTTACACAACGTACATACGATAAGACATGGTATCCACCCAAAAATAAAGATTATAAACTACCTTACAACCATATCATGTAGAACTTATGCTAAAACTTAAAATAAACAGTACTTTGGTTGCGTAAGACATATACTTCAATGTTAAAGCACTAGCTGCAACCCAAAGGTGTGTCTCTTTGTATTAAAAAAAGCCCAATATTTCTCAAGGACAAGGCTTTACGATATAAATCAGATTTCACTGAGAAAAGAACAGCAATAGGTTGCATTCGAAATTTAGAATATATATATGCCAAATGTTCCATGTTACTACCCTTAAATAATTAAAGCACTTGGAAGCCAGCACAAGTAAACTACCAACAAGGGGATTAGGAGAGCCTACAAGTGATGCGCCCTTTTAGAAGAAAAGGGCAGCAAAAAATAAACAAGCATTATATGCTATGAGAAAACAGGACAGATATAATAACTGAACAATTCAATCCAGTGAAGTGTAGTAAGTACCACAATAACGAGGATCAGCAAGAAGGCTCACGAAAGATATGTAAACATCATATGCTCTCTTTTTTCCTTCCTGCTCTTCTATAAGGGAATAGGCGATCTGCACACGGAAGTGATGATTGAATACTTCCTTAACAATAAAATCATTATATCTACAGTTATTATCATAATAATTACACATCTATCTCTGGAAAGGTGGAGGATCATGTAATATTTTGAACCTTGTACGAGTTTAAAGGTCCAAAGCTCATAATAATGTTTAAATTCCAATGAAATTTACTGAGAAACAGCAGACACTATTTAGTCATATACTAGATGCAAATTACTGACTTGCTTACACAGGTAGTGACTAAATATGTGTAGTACATATGTACAGTGATTACCTGTGTATCCATCACATTGTGCAATTTAATGCCGAATTGGAAATACAGTGCCTGCAGCATAATAAGTTGTCAATCTTAACAGTTAGTCAGAGACACAATTTTCAAACGTTTTTTTAATCCACCAAAAAAAATCATAAGTTAGGCACCTCACTATCCCTTTTACAGTCGTGAATAACTTTGGTGATGTAATCTGACTCAAGTGCTGGTTTGCAAGCTTCAACTAGTTCCTTTCCACCCTCAATAGCATCGACCAAGTAAACAGCATCAGGAAATGCAATCTGAAAAATCAAATGAACCAACAAAAAAGTCTTGTTTGAGCACCATTACACAGAGACCACATAACCAGTTTCTTAAAATCAATACAGTAGAAATACATAAGTATGCAACCAGTTACAATAAGATTCAGTTCAGCTTACCTGCATGATACAGAGAGCACCATGGCGGCAAAGATCAACACCTTCACAGTCAAATCCAATCACCAACTTATGGGCAGCAGAGGGCTCGAGAAACTCGGCTGGAAGTTGACTAGGTTTCGTAACAACATGAAAGGGCAGAGATGGTAATTCTGCACTATTTCCTGCAAGAGTGAGCATGGAGTTACAAGGAGAAATTTTTTTGTCCCAGTCCATAGATGCAGGTGTACAATCAGCACATTAAGTTCTGAACTTCTGACAAAGGTGTTAGTGTAACTAGATGCAGCGTAGATTCAGCACCAATCGGAAATTAAAAGGATCGTTCACAAACCAAAATTCGGTGTCTCAGATACAGGAACGTTGCGTCAAGACCAGGGTAGGCTCTAAGCGGACAGATCAATGCTGTTACCGTCTGAGGACTCGCAGACCAAAGCAGAATCGAACAGAAAGGGAAAAACCACCGTTTAATCATTTCACAAGGACCTAATGCTCTTCCCTTGCTTAAAATCCTTGATCATAGGACGCGAACTCCCGGTCTGTACATCAACACGCGGGACGGCAAGCTGCCAGGAGGAGCAGCCCCATGTCCCAACATTACCCGTCCTAAAACCCTAGCTAGGATTAAATCATGACGCCAAAACAAACACAAACAAAAATGGCGGGGAAACGAAGAGATAGACCAAGGGACAACGATTAAACTCGAAGTCCGATAACCCTAGGTTAACGGCGACGCGCAGGCGCAGGAGCGGCGCGGAAGCAGCTCTCCGCTCAAGCAAACGCGGCGAGAGAGAGGGAGGGGGAGAGGGCGCAACCTGCGGGTCCCCGCCGTCGGCGGGATTGGGGGGATGGGAGGCCATCCCGCTCAGCTCCGCTCCCGATCGCTCGCCGGGAGGGACAGCGACGCGGACGCACCGGCGACGGAAAGGGGGAAGAAGGGGGACGGGGAATCGTCTGGCCCGGCGTTAAGACTCTGGTTTGGACCCTAGTTACTGCTACTAGTAACTGCCCCGTTTCTCCGGCCGACTGTTACCGGTACTGTGCAGCGTGGACTCTCTTTCTGGGCCTCAACATGGGCTCGGGCTCAGGATCCACGTATTGCGTGCTCGCCTGAGGGCCGTCCTGCGGCGCAGACACTATAAATCGCTCTTTGCGAGCAGTACTGTCGTCTCGCCCACAGAGGTCGCCCTGGTTAAGCCGGCCCATTCGTTTTTCCTTTTTTAGCTTTCTCCTGTTTCTTTTTTTTTCCTTTCTGTTTCTGTTTCTTCCTGTTTTTAATTTTTATTTTTTTATTTTTCTGTTCTATTTATATTTATATTTTTAGTTAAATTATTTATTTCTTTGTAACACATTAATATATAATTACGAACCATTGAATTTTTTAAACCAGTAAACTTTTTTAGAACGACAAACTATTTTGAAACATATAATATTCAGTGTTCTTTTTAAACTATGTGAATATTTCTTAACTTCGTGAACATTATTTTTGGAGACGTGGATTTTTAAAACACGTGAACCTTTTTTTATCCGTGAACATTTCTTTAACAGTGTGAACAACTTTTTTAGACACACAAATTTTCAAACCCCGTGAACACTTTTTAAAACATTGTGAACAACTATTTTTTTAACACGCAAAATTGTTAACCCCGCGAACATTTTTTGATTTGCGAAGATTTTTATAAACACGCAAATTTTCTAACCCTATAAACATTTTCATGAACACCGTGATTTTTTTAGACGAATGAATATTCTAACCCCGTGAACATTTTTTTATCCGTGGTTTTTTTTACACTTTGAACAAATTTTGTAAACACAGAAATTTTTTAACCCTGTGAATATTTTCTTGAACAGTGAATAATTTTTTAACACTGTGATTTTTTTAAAACAAGCGAATTTTTTAACCCCGTGAACAACTTTTAAAAACATGCGAAATATTTAACCCAGTGAACATTTTTTACATAGTGAAAAAAATTTAAAAACGCGATTTTTCTAACCTGGTAAACATTTTTCTGAATATTGTGAACAATTTTTTAAACACATGAATTTTGTAGCCTAGTGAACATTTTTAACACGTAAACTTTTTTGAATTATGCGATTTTTTCGAAAGATGAACATATTTTTATTATGTATGAATACAATTTAACGATTAAAAATATTCACCAAGAATATTACTGATACGTCTCAAACGTATCTATAATTTCTGATGTTCCATGTTGATATTATACCAATTGTTACATGTTTTACATACACTTCATATCATTTTTATGCTTTTCTGGGACTAACCTATTAACAAGATGCCACAGTGCCAGTTCCTGTTTTCTGCTGTTTTTGTATTTCAGAAAAGTTGTTATGGAAATATTCTCAGAATTGGATGAAACCTGGGCAGGACCTCCTATTTTTCCAACACGTACACGAAGTCCGAAGGAGAGACGGAGGCGACCGAGGAGGGCGCCACACCCTAGGGCGGCGCGGCTCCCCTCCAACCGCGCCGTGGTGGGGTGTGGGCCCCCCGGGTCGCTCCAGCCGCCGCCCTTTCGCCTATTTATTCATCTTCACGGGAAAACCCTAGACACCCGAGACTCCATCCACGAAAAGTTCCGTAGCAGCCGCCGTCGTCAACCCTAACTCGGGAGGGTTCTGAAGCTCTTCCCGGCACCCTGCCGGAGAGGGGAATCATCACCGGAGGGCTCTACATCACCATGCCTGTCTCCGGAGTGATGCGTGAGTAGTTCATCTTTGGACTACGGGTCCATAGCAGTAGCTAGATGGTTGTCTCTCCACTTTATGCTATCATGTTTAGATCTTGTGAGCTGCCTATCATGATCAAGATCATCTTATTGTAATGCTACATGTTGTGTTTGCTGGGATCCGATGAATATTGAATACTATGTCAAGTTGATTATCAATCTATCTTATATGTTATTTATGATCTTGCATGCTTTCCGTTACTAGTAGATGCTTTGGCCAAGTAGATGCTTGTAACTCCAAGAGTTAGTATTTATGCTAGATAGTGGGTTCATGCCTCCGGTAATCTGGGAGAGTGACAGCAACTTCCAAGATTGTGGATGTGTTGTTGCCACTAGGGATAAAATAACCGATGCTTAGCTTAAGGGTGCGCCGTTAGATCTAATGCATTTGTTTACATTACGCACATTACTTAATGCGATTATCCGTTGCTTGCAACTTAATACCAACGGGGAACTCGGTATGACAACCTGGAGGTGGATTATTAGTCATAGACGCTGTTGGATAACGGTCTATGTATTTTGTCGTAATGCCCACATGAATATCATAGTAATCATCATGTCATATATATGCATTGTCATGCGCTCAATATTTTGTCAATTGCCCAACTGTAATTTGTTCACCCAGCATGTTAGTTATCTTTTATGGAGAGACACCACTAGTGAACTGTGGACCCCGGTCCATTCTTTTACACTGATAATATAACCAACTGCGATCATTGTTCCTTTTCATTCTCTGCAATTAAACACTATTTTCCACACCATACGTTTAATCCTTTGTTTTCAGCAAGCCGGGAAGATTGACACCCTTCCTGCTTCGTTGGGGCAAAGTAGTTTGATTGTGTTGTGTGCAGGTTCCAAGTCAACAGCCGAACTCCCTTCCACACGCAAGTACTTTTCTAGCACCGTTGACAACCTTCAGAAGTGCTTCTTGCTCCTACTGGATCTGATAACCTTGGTATCTTACTGAGGGAAACTTGCTGTTGCACTGCTTCATACCTTCCTCTTGGGGTCTCCCAACGAACGTGTGTCCCACGTCATCAAGCAATTTTTCTGGCGCCATTGCCGGGGAGTAAGAGGATTTCTGCAAGGGGAGTCTCTCGCTTCCAATCTCTTTACTTTGTATTTGTCTTGCTGAGTTATTATGTCTAGCTCTTTACTTACTATCAATGGTTACTTTCCTTGAAACTAGTCCTATGGCTGAAAACAACATGAGAGGCTTTATGAAATTTATCTTGAGTTGGGACATGAGGTGTTTGAAGAGAAAATTAAAAAGCCAATGGAAATTTATTTGCATAACAATCATGATAGTAGCAATGTTATTAGCATACATTCTTTGAACACCATTATTGCTAATGCCATGGAAAGCTCTAAGCTTGGGGAAGCTGGTTTTGATGAAAATATTATTTTTAGTCCCCTAGCTTTGGAGGAGGAAATTCGCTTTGATGATACTTTGCCTCTAATTTATGATGATTATAATGATGGATGTGCTAGTTTTACTCCCACTATTACTAATGAAATTGATTATGCTTATGTGGAGAGTAATGATACTTTTATGCATGTGGATCATGATAAGAATGTTTTATGTGATGAATACATTGTTGAGTCTATTCATGATGCTACTGAAAATTATTTTGAGAGAGGAAAATATGGTTATAGAAATCTTCATGTTATTAAATTTCCTCTCTTTATGATGAAAGTTTTGAGCTTTCTCTTGTGTTGTTTTTATATGATGGTTTCCCTAAAACCTATTGGTCATTATGTGAGAGGGAGACACGGTTTCATATATCTCAATAATATTAAGTCTCCTCTCTTTATGTTCAAAGTTTTGAAGCTGCACTTGTTTTGGTTTCCTACGCTAGCCTCTTTGTGCTACATTGATTTGTTTTCTTACAAGGCTCCTATGCATAGGAAGAGTGTTAGATTTAAACATGTTTTATATATGCTTCTTGATGCTCTTTTTATGTTTCAACTCTCATCTTTATGTGAGCATCATAAAAATCACTATGCCTAGCTAAAAGGCGTTAAAGAAAAGCGCTTATGGGAGGCAACCCATTATTTTATTTCTGCAATTTTTCTTTTTTGAGTCAAGAGTTGTTTACTTCTGTAAAATTCCTTTGTATCTTTATTTTATCGCATTGTTGTGCCAAGTGGAGCCTCTAATAGGAAGATGATGCTAGATTTGGATTTCTGCGCAGGAACAGATTTCTGCTGTTCACCGTTTTACTTCTGTAAAATCACAAAAAATTATTTAAATCTGCAAATTTTTGTGCGTGATCCTCAGATATGTACGCATCTTTCGTTAGTTTTGAGTTTTTCGATCTGAGCAACGTAAGTGCCTCGAAAAAATTCGTCTTTACAGACTGTTCTGTTTAGACAGATTCTGTCTTTTATTTTTCGCATTCTCTCTTTTACTAGTGTTGAGTGGAATTCTTTTTTAGGGTGAAGAGCTTCACATAACATCAGTGGCAGTAGTTAATGTTAAAAGTAACGGTCATGTTTGTGTCCTTATAGAACATGTGAGTTTTTGATTGTGCACTAACCCTCTAATGAGAATTACTCTGAGTTTGGTGTGGCGGAAGTTTTCAAGGGTCAAGAGAGAAGGATGATATAATGTGATCAAGAAGAGTGAAGAGCTTAAGCTTGGGGATGCTCCCATGGATCACCCCAGCATATTTCAAGAAGACTCAAGCGTCTAAGCTCCCAAGGCATCCCCTTCTTCATCAGCAACTTATCAGGTCATCTCTAGTGAAACTATATTTTAATTCTTTCACATCATATGTGCTTTACTTGGAGCGTCTGTGTGCTTTTATTTTCAGTATTTTATTTTTCTTATGGTCAACTTGATTGGACCCTAGCATTCTTGATTGGGAGAGAGACACGCTCCGCTTTTTCATATGAATACTCCTATTCTTCACTTATACTTGTTGAGTATTCTTATCTAGCTATTGCTATGCTTTTAGCTCCTGTTTTGCATGCATCTCTTATTCAGAGCTGTTAGTTCTTTTAAAGAAAGTACTCTCTTGCTTCACTTATAATTGTTTGGAGAGTTTATGTTGAAATAAGTTGATTGGTGTTTGGTTGGAACAGAAAATGCTGCATGTGGTAGATGGTATAATGGAAAAAGCTTACATATTCTTGTAGATCACTGTATTGGATAATTTGATACTTGTCAATTGTTTTGAGTTATCAAGTAGTTCATGTTTAAGCTTTTGTATCATGTAGTTAAAACCTATTAATGAAGAACTACCGTAAAGCTCGTTGAAATTTGGTTTGCATGATTGGTATCTCTAAGGTCTAGATATTTTCTAGTAAAAGGGTTTGGTTAACAAGGAAGACAGTGTAGAGTCTTATAATGCTTGCAATATGTTTTCATATAAGTCTTGCTGTGTCGGTTGATATCCTGTGTTTGCTTCAAATAACCTTGCTAGCCTAAACTCTGTACTGAGAGGGAATGCTTCTCGTGCATCCAAAACCTTGAGCCAAAATCCATGCCATTTGTGTCCACCATAACTACCTATATGTGGTATTTCCTTGCCACTCCAAGTAAATTTTTCATGTGCTACCTTTAAACTATTCAAAAATATTACTCCTTTTGTGTCAATGTTTACCAAGCTCATGAGGACGGGGTGGATGTCTTTATGTCAACTGTCAAACAGACTTTACCACCGGACTAGCGGCATATACATCCGCTTATCCATTAATTTTGCAAAAAGAGCTGGCAAATGGGGTGCCCAGTCCCAATTAATTACAACTTTAACCGCTTAATTCTCTTCACATTTTTGCCCTGATTTATCAGTCAAGCAATGACAAACAGTGAAATATCTGCATGTGTAAACAAAAGAGAAGAGGGATGATCTGCCTTGCTGGTAGAAATAACGTCCTTCATGGGAGCCGCTCTTAAAAGTCTGGTTGGCAGGGGTCATATTGTACTTTCCATTTTCTGATTCGTTGACAATTAACAAACACCTCCCAAAACTTATTTTTACTCTCTATATGATTTCAAAAACTTAAAAAGCTCTAGCACATGATTTAATCCCTGCTTCCCTCTGCGAAGGGCCTTTCTTTTACTTTTATGTTGAGTCAGTTTTCCTACTTCTTTCTATCTCAGAAGCAA
This sequence comes from Poa pratensis, assembly GCA_947311845.1. Classification (NCBI taxonomy): domain Eukaryota; kingdom Viridiplantae; phylum Streptophyta; class Magnoliopsida; order Poales; family Poaceae; genus Poa; species Poa pratensis. Next base: position 6,343,653 of record CAMZMU010000056.1, on the reverse strand, counting down.
ACACTAGTGTCAACTTTGGTGCAACAATTTTTATATGCTTGTATATTGCACTTATTATATTGCTTTGTGTTGACAAATATCCATGAGATATATATGTTGAAAGTTGAAAGCAATTGCTGAAGCTTAAATCTTCCTTTGTGTTGGTTAAATACCTTTTACTTAGAATCTATTGCTTTATGAGTTAACTCTTATGCAAAACTCTTTGATGCTTGTCTCGAAAGTACTATTCATGAAAAGTTTTTGCTTATATGATTCAGTTGTTTGCTCATTATCTACTTGCTAGCAAACTATAGACCATTGACCTGGATCACTTCATTCATAACATGTGCTTTACAATACTATTTGATCAAGATTATGATTGTAGCATGTCACCTCAGAAATTATTTTGTTTTTATCGTTTTACCTACTCGAGGACGAGTAGAACTAAGCTTGGGGATGCTTGATACGTCTCAAACGTATCTATAATTTCTGATGTTCCATGTTGATATTATACCAATTGTTACATGTTTTACATACACTTCATAGCATTTTTATGCATTTTCTGGGACTAACCTATTAACAAGATGCCACAGTGCCAGTTCCTGTTTTCTGCTGTTTTTGTATTTAGAAAAGCTGTTCTGGAAATATTCTCGGAATTGGACGAAACTGGACAGGACCTCCTATTTTTCCAACACGTACACGAGTCCGAAGGAGAGACGGAGGCGACCGAGGAGGGCGCCACACCAGGGCGGCGCGGCCCCCCTCCAACCCCTGGTGGGGTGTGGGCCCCCGGGTCGCTCCAGCCGCCGCCCTTTCGCCTATTTATTCATCTTCACGGGAAAACCCTAGACACCCGAGCCTATCCACGAAAAGTTCCGTAGAGCCGCCGTCGTCAACCCTAGCTCGGGAGGGTTCTGAAGCTCTTCCCGGCACCCTGCCGGAGAGGGGAATCATCACCGGAGGGCTCTACATCACCATGCCTGCCTCCGGAGTGATGCGTGAGTAGTTCATCTTTGGACTACGGGTCCATAGCAGTAGCTAGATGGTTCTCTCCACTTTATGCTATCATGTTTAGATCTTGTGAGCTGCCTATCATGATCAAGATCATCTTATTGTAATGCTACATGTTGTGTTTGCTGGGATCCGATGAATATTGAATACTATGTCAAGTTGATTATCAATCTATCTTATATGTTATTTATGATCTTGCATGCTTTCCGTTACTAGTAGATGCTTTGGCCAAGTAGATGCTTGTAACTCCAAGAGTTAGTATTTATGCTAGATAGTGGGTTCATGCCTCCGGTAATCTGGGAGAGTGACAGCAACTTCTAAGATTGTGGATGTGCTGTTGCCACTAGGGATAAAATAACCGATGCTTAGCTTAAGGGTGCGCCGTTAGGTCTAATGCATTTGTTTACATTACGCACATTACTTAATGCGATTATCCGTTGCTTGCAACTTAATACCAACGGGGAACTCGGTATGACAACCTGGAGGTGGATTATTAGTCATAGACGCTGTTGGATAACGGTCTATGTATTTTGTCGTAATGCCCACATGAATATCATAGTAATCATCATGTCATATATATGCATTGTCATGCTCAATATTTTGTCAATTGCCCAGCTGTAATTTGTTCACCCAGCATGTTAGTTATCTTTTATGGAGAGACACCACTAGTGAACTGTGGACCCCGGTCCATTATTTTACACTGATAATACAACCAACTGCAATCATTATTCCTTTTCATTCTCTGCAATTAAACACTATTTTCCACACCATACGTTTAATCATTTGTTTTCAGCAAGCCAGGAAGATTGACACCCTTCCTGCTTCGTTGAGGCAAAGTAGTTTGATTGTGTTGTGTGCAGGTTCCACGTCAACAGCCGAACTCCCTTCCACACGCAAATACTTTTCTGGCACCGTTGACAACCTTCAGAAGTGCTTCTTGCTCCTACTGGATCTGATAACCTTGGTATCTTACTGAGAGAAACTTCCTGCTGCACTGCTTCATATATTTCTCTTGGGGTCTCCCAACGAACGTGTGTCCCACGTCATCAATTACCCAGCTCACTTGGTTAGGAAAGTGGATGTACAACACAACCACTCAGGTTCAAATCCTCACGGACGTAGATTTGGGTTCTTATTATTTCAAAAACAAAATCCGCTATAGCGGCTTTCCCTACCACATTCCTTTCAAAAAAATATTGTTCACCTACAATGTAATAAATGTTTGCTTACGTGTAAAAAACACTCAATGTTTTTAAATGGTCGTGTTCTTGCATATGAAAATGTTCTCACATCTCGTAAAAAAATCCATGTTCAGTAAATTGTTCACGAATCTTCAAAATTGTTCATTTGTTCAAACATGAATTCATTTTATACAAGGGAAAGGTATCCATATATTTATCCAAAAACATAAAATCAAAGTAAAAATATATAAGTATAGTGAAGAAAAAATGGAAAAGAATAAACGGAAGAAAATAAATCAAGAGCAAAACAAAAACAAAAGAAACAAAAAATAAACAAAAACATATTTGAACACTGCGAACAATTTTTTTCAAACACGTGATTTTTTTTAACTCGGTGATTCTTTTTTATCTTTTAACGCCGTGAACAATTTTATAAACACATGAATTTTGTAACTCCGTGAACATTTTATTGAACATTGTGAACAAATTTTCTAAACACGTGAATTTTTTAAACCCGAAGCCATGGACGGCCGGAATCGTAACTATGTAATCCATGTACAGTGTGTTGAGTCGGCCCATCCAGACTTGAGTCGCAGGTGAAACGCTAAGAGTAAACGGGATGCTATCCGTGTGAAAAATCGTTACAGTAGTACCACTAAGCGCATAGGAAACAAGCTTAGTCTATGCAACAGAACAACCGGCTGACTTTGAGGGAACTGGGGCTAATGAGACGTCTACTCGGTGTTTCTCTTTTTTTTAAAGCAAAAATAGAGAGGACACTGAGTAGACGTCTCATCAGCTAATCGGTGTCCTCTCGCCAAATTAGTTCTAAGGCTCGTCTCGCAGGCGAGAGGTTCTAAACGTTGTGTCACAGCTAGTATTAGCTGATTGCAAGTTTGTAACCCACCTGACGAATAAGATATCGCTTTTCCCTCGCAAAGGAAAAAAAATCCGCGTGCAACACAGCGGTGACGACTATAGAACATAAGCTTTGACGAATTTTCCTCGCCGATGTACGCATTGATTACCATCGATAGGCGGATAGCGGTGTCGCTTTTGTGTCGAGACACCTGTCATCTGTCGACGGTGGTGTTTAGCTGCATAAGAGCATCTCTAACCGCTGACTATAGGGCACCAGAGTACAAAGGGCAAAAAACAGCCTCTAACAGCTGCCCTATATGGTGCCCTATAATAGGCCCTATATCTTCTATTTCAGCGCGCGCGGTCCAACCGCTTTTCATTTTCCCTCCCCCGTCGCCCCCGCGCGCGATTCAGCCGCCGCCGCCGCCGCGATTCGGCCCGCCCCGCCGCTGCTCCGACCTAGATTCGCGGCCCCCTCACCTCCCCACCTCCGCCGACTCTCCCCTCCCCTCCGCCGCCGCGTTCCCCACCTCGGATTTGGTCGCCGCCGCGCCGATGTGGCCGGGCCGCAACTCCGGTGGATACGGCGGCTACGGCCGTGGCTCCGGTGGCTATGGCGGCTACGGGCGCAGCTCTGGTGGTGGCTCCTATGGCCACGACTCACTGTGGCCGCGCCGCGACGGGAGGAGCCCCGCGCCGCAGGTCCGGAGCGGCACGGGCTTCCGCGGCGTGCGACTTCGTGACTCCGGCCGCTACGCGGCAGAGATCACGGTGGACCACACGCGGATGTGGCTCGGCACGTTCCCCATGCCGGAGGAGGCCGCACGCTCATACGACACCGTCGCGTGGCGCTACGTCCGGCCGAGGTCGGAGATGAACTTCTCCGACGTCGAGACCACCGAGGATGCCACCGCCGTGGCTCCGGAATTCCGCGTGGCCTCTCTTGCCATCGAGGATGAAGATCGGGAGGCACGCCGCCAACTGAGGGCCGCGCAAGCGGGTGAGGCGGCGATGGAGAAGCTTCGCCGGGAGAACCCCGACCTTGTGAAGGCGGAGTAGGAGTTCTTCGCGAGCCGGGACGCGAAGAAGCTGAAGACGGAGGTCGGCTCTTCTATAGCTGCTGGACCCTCTGCTCTGGTGATCATCAAGATCGAGGACTCCGACGACGAGTCCGGATTATCGGACTTTGATTCCTACAACGATTCCGGTGTCAATTGGAAAGCACTGATTAGAGATGCTCTAAGCAGCAGGCCTATTTAAATGGTGTAAGCTCGACTACTTTCAAGCCTTGTATAAGGAATTCGTCAAAAGTAGGCCATGTCACTGATAAAATAGCCAACTGATCGATTCAACCGAAGAAGATAAATTTCCGTTGGCCATTCCACGCAATCTCCGCTAACTCATTCCACGCACGCAATTACCCGGTAGTTGACTGTCGAAATGAATCATGTAACAGAACAAAACAGCAAACTCCTAAATCATATACGAGTACCAGCTAATCCACAAGTAAACAAGAATCAAATGACGCAGCAACCACGCATCTGAACACCAATCGGTTGGTTGATTCCTTCATCAAGAACAAAAACAAGAACAGAGGGGGAAAAGAGAGGAGAAAAACGCATGCATATGTATATCAATCTTTACAGACCAACCACGATCAGGCATCAAATCAAAAGGCAATACAAACAGCAACAGAATTTTGTTCTTAAAGCTCGATCGGTCTGCTCTTTTCTGTCTCTTGGCGGCTGCTGCTAGATACAGTTATTAAGACTTAAAGAGTGTAGGAGTCTAGGACCAGCCGTAGACGATGTGCAGGTAGCGGTCTTTAATCCACCTGAAGCTCTTGCGGAAGGAGCCCTTCACCTTTCCCTCCACCGCGTACGCCTTGTACGCCGCCACGCGCCGCTTCCGCTCCATGTCCGGGTCGCCGAGCGCCAGCCACCGCCGCTTCGACTTGCTCCTCTTCACCTCCTCCTCCTCCGCCACCGTCGCCACCGTCCCTGCCCCGGCGCCGTACTCGTACTGGTACTGGTACGACGACGCCCCTCCGCCGCCGTAGGACAAGGACCGGAAGTCCGGCCGCGCGCCGCCGGTGTAGGGCTCGATCTGCATGCGCCCGCCGGCGTACGACTTGGAGCGGTAGCCGCCGTCCATGGCAAAAGGCAGCGGCAGGAGCAGGTGAGGAATTCTCCTCTTCCCTTGCGATGGTTTCTTGGTGACGAGACAGGGAAGAAAGAGTAGGAGGAGGAGGATCAATCAAACAACAGAGGTAGAGGAGAAAGTGAAGGGGTTTTGGTTGTTGGGAATTTGTGGCTGGATGCTGGACGGAAGTGGGAGATTATACTAGTGCGGAATCGCGCGGTTTTGTCAACTGTTGTGGTGGAATATATGGATTATCGGAATAAGAATAAACCCCAATTGCAGTTGTATGACACGAGCAATTGCCGACCTGCGAGAAAGCAACGTACCTACATGCCGTGTTCTCAATCAGTGGAGCTACCGGCTGGCCTATGTCTTGCCATCTCAAATTCATAATTCGGCCGTGTGTACGCTGACACGGTCTTCCGTCATGTCCATACGTCCGACGTAGACATATTTATTTTATTTAGTGGGCTCCATACTTTCTTGCTAACTATTCTCAAAGAAAATTTCCTAACTATTCTAAAATAACTTTCTTGCTAACCTTTCTAAAAAAAACTTTCTTGCTAAATCTTAGCCACCTTAGATCTTCTTATGTCTATGGCGATATCCCGAGCCTGTGTCCCCATTAAGATGCGTGCATGAGAGAATAATCATTAGACAAGACAACTAACACTATCAACTTATATATATGAAATATTAGTCAACTAGTATGTCGATCAAATATATAATTAACCATGTGGGAGAAAGGTGTTTTGGCTCCCTGGTTAGCGATCTCGGTATTTAAAAATATTGAAAATGGCATTGTGAAGTTTCAAAAATTACATGATACATATAGGGAGGGACGTTTTGGCACCCGAGCTCATATGCTACTGTTAAAATAAAAAATAGTAAAACATTTCAAACAATCCTGAAAATAATTGGTGATGAACGTATACAACTGTTAGCCAAATTTCATGCTGAAATGACACGTGTGATGCTCTATGCGAAAAAAAAATCAATGCTCCAAACAAGAAATTTAGGTTCCTTTTTTTTGCCACTGATTACTGTTGTCTGCACAGCGTACCAACAACGTCATTTCCCCTCGAAATTTTGTGTCATTTGTATATTTTCATCACCAATTTTTTTTTGAAATGTTTTACTATTTTCCTCATATTTTTATTCTAACAGAGCATATGTGCTCGGGTGCCATTTTGAATTTCTCATATATACACATGTTATCACATACGTGCAGGGTTTTCCTAGACAGTACGTTGTATTGCAGTCTACACAAAAGGGAAAATTGTCATTTCTTCATTCAACATTTATCTTTTTGTGTGGAACATATATGAAAAGAGTGACACTAGCTATTGTTAAAATTAGTTCTTGCAATGTGTCTTTATAGAAACAAAGGGGATTAAATGTTTTGAGTACTAACCCCTATAATGAAGTTTATGAGAAGTTTTGTGTGAAGGAAGTTTTCAAGTGTCAAGAGAGAGGATGATCAAAGAAGATCAAGAAGGGATTAAAGTTTAAGCTTGAGGAGGTCCCCATGGAACTCCTCTGCAATTTTCAAGAAGTCACAAGCATCTAAGCTTGGAGATGCCTAGGGCATCCCCTTCTTCATCAACAATTATCAGGTTTTCTCCCATGAAACTATATTTTTATTGCTTCACATAGTATGTGATGTTCTTGGAGCGCCTTTTATGTTTTGCAAAGGTTAACGTAAAAGCAGCCCTCCCGGTTAGCTTATAGTGCTAGTCTCCTGGTATATTGTTGCAACACCATCATTAAGGAATCCAAATAAATTTGTTATCTATACCTCTTATAAAGCAAAACCCCACTAAGATGCATTAATTATTTTTCTATCTCAACATGCAAGTTATCCACATCACCCCTTGTTTTAGCCAATCAATTGTCCATGTCATATCCACTAACTATAATTAATAATAGTTCATCCATGCAACAACCCATGTCATCATTTTTCAGCCATATAATGTCCACGTCACTAATATTTAGTCCTCAAATATTAAACAGGTTCACACGAATTAAATTTAGTGTCTCGACTATTGAGATCAACTGAATCATGACAATTGAATATTCAATGTGTCTTATGCCCATTTCATTTCTAATATTTTTTATAGAGATTCCCGCTGCAACCCGTGAGGTATTTTTTAGTTCATTCTTAAAGGAAGGGAAAGCTTTCCGGCCTCCGTGGATCCACAAAGCTTCTATCACCATCAAGGTCATGATCTAGTTCTTTATGCTCTAGAAAGTGACCGAAAGAACCTCAATGGAGGAGGGGTCGGACTGCTTCTCCTGGAAGTGGACGGCCAACGGTTCTTTCTCCACTCAAATCGGTTTAGTGTGTTTTGTTCAAAGGTACCTTGCTTGTCCGCAGAGTTATCTAGTTTTGGGACTCATTTGCCTGAATGAAGTAAAAGTCTTACGCTTGGGCCGATCCGTGGTTGAACGACTGGACGCTTGCATCACTGTGTGCTCCTGGACCAAGGGAGTTTCCCCGCTGTGCGTGATATGGGATGAAACCCCTGATCATGTCCTTGTGCAGTGCCTTTACTCCTTGGTTGCTTGGTTTCATTTGCATGGACCCTTAGCGCTCTACTGTTTCACCCCAGTCAACACAAGACTCTTTCTTCTTGGTTGATTGAATCGTTCAAAACCCAACCCGAGCTCGGCATCATGAGCTAAGTTCGTTTATTATACTAGTGCTTCGTGGTACCTAGATCAAAACAGCAACCCTAGTGTCTTCGATGCACCCCTTCCTGACCAATGAGGTACTTTGTTGAATAAAGGGTGAGTCGACTGGTTGGATGGCTTGTAGGAGTGGACTTGAGAGATATATCACGTGGTTCCTCTCTATCTCACCCCAAAGTGGGTGCCATGGAGTTTTTGTGAGGGTTTGTCTTATGAATAACTTCTGAACCTTGTAAGTTAGTTCCCCTCCTCCACAGTGCAAAGACGTGCAGACCTCGTGTGGTTATTCAAAAAAAATCTGCAAGACTCCAATGGCTCTGCCCGCCAACTGAATGAAAATGTTGAATCGACGCTAAATTTAGTCATACCTTTCGACGTATTCATGCATCCAATGATGGCTAACTGTCTGAGTGGGTGATACGTCTCAAACGTATCTATAATTTATGATGTTTCATGCTTGTTTTATATATCAATGTCACATGTTTCATATGCATTATACATCATTTTTATGTATTTTCTGGGACTAACCTATTAACAAGATGCCACAGTGCCAGTTCCTGTTTTCTGCTGTTTTTCTATTCCAGATAATTACTTAAGGAAATATTCTCGGAATTGGACGAAACAAAAGCCTAACCTCCTATTTTCCCGACACGTACACGGAGCCAGAAGGGCAAGCCCGGGGGAGGCCCACGGCCTCCTCACCATGTCCCCGCGCGGCCTGGAGGGGGTGGCGCCACCACGTGGTGAGGCCGACTCGGCCACCCCCTCGCGCCGCCCTTTCGCCTATATAATCCTCCTGCCTCGAAAACCCTAAAAATCGGTCATATTCCAGAAAGGGTTCCGCAGCGCCGCCGCCATCGAAGACAAGTTTCGGGGGTCAGAAGTTCCTGTTCCGGCACCTTGCCGGGACGGGGATTGACCCCCGGAGCCATCTCCATCGACTCCACCGCCTCCACTTCGACTCCATGATGGTTTGTGAGTAGTTCCCCCATGGACTACGGGTTCTAGCTGTAGCTAGTTGGTACTCTCTCTCCCATGTACTTCAATACAATGATCTCATGAGCTGCCTTACATGATTGAGATCCATCTGATGTAATCGGTGTTGTGTTTGTTGGGATCCGATGAATTGTTACATTATGATCAGTCTATCTATAAGTTTGTGAAGTTATTGTTGCTGCAATCTTGTTGTGTTTAATGCTTGTCACTAGTGCACGAGTGGCATGATCTTAGATTTAAGCTCTATAATTATTGCTTAGATTGTATCTACAAGTTGTTTGCACATGTCTCTGTCCGGAACCCGAGGCCCCAGAGTGACAGCAACTGGGATAACTGGAGGGGATGGTTTAGATATGAGGATCACATGTTTTCACTAAGTGCTAATGCTTTGCTCCGGTGCTCTATTAAAAGGAGTACCTTAATTACCAGTAGTTCCCTTGAGGCCCCGCTGCAAACGGGCTGGTAGGACAAAAGATGTTGTGCAAGTTTCTCATTGCGAGCACGTATGACTATATATGGAAAACATGCCTACGTATGATTAATAGACTAGATGTTCTGTCTTAATGCTATTTCAATTCTATCAATTGCCCAACTGTAATTTGTTCACCCAACACTTGTTCTTGGAGAGTTACCTCTAGTGTAGATAGCTGGGAACCCCGGTCCATCTGTCATCATCAAATATTCATCGGTCCTATATGCATTAGAAGTAGTATCAACTATTTTCTGGTGCCATTGCCTCTGTGTTACTGCTACTGCTGTGTGTTACTGTTACTATTGCTCTCATATTACTGCTGCTTTCACATCACCCCTGTTACTAGTGCTTTTCCAGGTGCAGCTGAATTGACAACTCCGCTGTTAAGGCTTATAAGTATTCTTTGTCTCCCCTTGTGTCGAATCAATAAATTTGGGTTTTACTTCCCTCGAAGACTGTTGCGATCCCCTATACTTGTGGGTTATCAAGACTATTTTCTGGCGCCGTTGCCGGGGAGCATAGCTCTACTCATAAGTTCACCTGGGGAGTACACTTTACTGTCTCTCTGTTTTTATTTTATTTTGTCTTGTCTAGTTTACTTTTGTCTAGTTTATTGTGCTTAGTTTATTTTTTAGTATTATTTTGCTTAGTTTACTTTTGTCTAGTTTATTTTTGTCTTGTTTTATTTTTATATACGAAAATCCATAAAAATTTAAAAACGAAAATCTAAAAAAACTGTTGCCATGCCTATTTTCTGGAAAACTAGATCTTATTTGTCAGGATGGCTCACTAAGGATAAGGAATATAAATTAAATGAACACCTTTGGTCTGAAAAGGGGAAGCATCTCTCACTACAAGTAATTAAACTGCATAATTTTGCTATAGATTTGTGTTCTACATATGATGAATCTTGGTGCTTTAATGAATCTCGTTGTTGTAGGGAGCATAAACACCTCCCTTTTCAATGTGATTATAATGATAATGAAACTTTAGCTTCTTATGCTAGAGGATATTATGACTTTGATAAACTTGAGCAAATTGAAGAATTTTTTGTCTTTATGGGAGCTTATGAAATTTCAGCTTTGCTTAAAAATAGAGATGAAGCTCCTTATAAATCTGATACTTTTGCTATGCTTGGATATTGCCTTGAGTATTATAATGATAATCCTTATATTACTGAATTTCTTGAGAAAAGACATCCTCAAAAAGAAGAGACCATTGTCTTGCAGGAACCTGTGGAAGAAGAAACTACTACTGAAGCTGAAAGCTCATTGGATGAAAAAGAGGAGGAGAGTGATGAACAAAAGGGGAAGAATGGATTAGCTACCCATGCCTACCTTCTAATGAGAGTAACTCTTTATCTCTTACACTATTTGATTGTCCTCCATGCTTACCAAAGAGGATGAATGTTATGTTCCTGTGGATTCTCTTGAATATTCCCTATGAGTAAAACTTGTGAAATATTATGCTACTGTTATTATGATAATCCATGCTATTTTGAAAATCTTATGATAATCCTTTATTTGTGCCTGAATCGAAATGCATGGTACTAAGAGTTTTGCTTGAAAATGTTTATGATAAAGCTCTAGATGATGGTCCTATGTTACTTGATAATATTAATTGTACTACTAATGAAAATGGGATTGGAGAGGTCTTGACTTTATCTAGGAGTCCCATATCTTTTGAGATTGATCAATCATCTTGTTATAAAATGGTTAAAAGTGGTTTGAAGTTTTAATCCACTATTTTTGAGCTTGATAAAAATTATGTGTTTGTAGATCATGAAAAGCATGCTTTATGTGATAGTTATATTGTTGAGTTTGTTCATGATGCTACTGAAAATTATTATGAGAGAGGAGAATATGGTTGTAGAAATTTTCATGGTATTAAAACACCTCTCTATATGCTGAAAATTTTGAAGTTACTCTTGTTTTATCTTCCTATGCTTGTCACTTTGTTCTTTGTGATTTATTTGTGTACAAGATTCCTATGCATAGGAAGTGGGTTAGACTTAAATGTGTTTTGAATTTGCTTCTTGATGCTCCTTTTTGCTTCATTTTCTATTTTCATTAGAGCATCATTAAAACTATCAAGCCTAGCTAAAAGGCATTAAAGAAAAGCGCTCTTGGGAGACAACCCATGTTTTATTTCTGAAATTTTTCTTTGCTTTTTGAGTCAAGGAGCTGCTTACTTCTGTAACAACTCCTTTGTATCTTTACTTTTTTGAATTGTTGTGCCAAGAAGAGTCTCTAATGATTAGATGATGCTAGATTTGGATTTCTGCACAGGGACAGATTTTTGCTGTCCACCATTTTGAGCTTTATAAATTCCAGAAAAATTGAAAAATTCTGAAAAAATTGTGCGTGATCCTCAGATATGTACGCATCTTTCGTTAGTTTCGCGTTTTCTGATTTGAGCAACGGAAGTGCCTCGAAAAAATTCATCTTTACTGGCTGTTCTGTTTTGACAGATTTGTCTCTGTTTTTTTGCATTGTCTCTTGTGGACTTTAAGTAAGGCTTTCTAGACGTGGAGGGCTGTAGCTAATGTTTTATTGAGTTCTTGCAATGTGTCACAACAGAACCAAAGTGGATTAATGTTTTTGAGTACTAACCCCTCTAATGAAGTTTATGAGAAGTTTGGTGTGGCGGAAGTTTTCAAGGGTCAAGAGAGAAGGATGATATAATGTGATCAAGAAGAGTGAAGAGCCTAAGCTTGGGGATGCCCCCGTGGGTCACCCAAGCATATTTCAAGAAGACTCAAGCGTCTAAGCTTGGGGATGCCCAAGGCATCCCCTTCTTCATCAACAACTTATCAGGTCATCTCTAGTGAAACTATATTTTAATTCTTTCACATCATATGTGCTGTTCTTGGAGCGTCTGTGTGCTTTTATTTTTAGTTTTTTTTCTGATCATATCAATATTGGATCCTATCTATCTTGTTTGGGAGAGAGACACGCTCCGCTTTTTCATTTGAATACTCCTATTCTTCACTTATATTGTTGAGTATTCAGTTTTCGCACTGTTTAGCTTCTAGCTCTTGGTTTTCATGTATCTCTTGTTCAGAGCTATTAGTTCTTTTATAGAAAGTACTCTCTTGCTTCACTTATATTTGTTTGGAGAGTTGCTTGGTTGATGTGTTGGTTCAGAAAATGTTGCATGTGGTAGTGGTATAATGAAAAAACTTGCATAATCTCGTAGATCATTGAACTTTGATAACCTGATTCTTTGCAAACGTTTTGAGGTAATAAGTAATAGATGGTAAATCTTGCTGGTTAATTAAGTTAAAATCATTAGTGGATTGTTGTCTTTAAGCTTGTACCGTACTACAAACTCTACTTAAATTGTTGAAGGTGTAGTTGGACTTGATAGCTTTCCATGTCTAAAGGTTCATCGTAATGACTGAGTTGTGCTGAAGGTCGAGGGATCTAGCGGGGTACTTGTGCCGCCGTGAACGGCCCTTCTTGGAGTGAATTTTAATCATGCTCTTAATGTTGAACCTGCTAGTTGTTTGCAATAAGCTTGTGAGTTCTTTTTGACTAATGTTAAGCTACGGTTTTTGGCACTTCCACCATCCAAATTTGCTAGCCTCTTCGGTGCTGTGCATTGCCTTCTGCTCACATTGAGAGTTGTGCATACTTCGCCAGTACATCCAAACCCGTGGGAGGACTTTCTCTTGTTCTCCTACACATAAGCCCATACATCTTCCTCAAAACAGCCACCATACCTACCTACCACAGCATTTCCATAGCTGTTCCGAGATATATTGCCATGCAACTTCCATTTTACATTACATGACTTGTTGTCATTATTCATTTATATATTGCTTTGCATGATTCTATACAGCTGATGTGTGGTTTACCCATGTTACGCTAGATCATTGCACATCCTGCTACACTGGCAGAGGCATACCGTTTCATACATCATGTTTTGTTCATTATGAGTTATTTGTACCAAAAAGTGTGTTGTCATATTAGAATGTTGCCCCTAAAAGTGAAAAGAGCCATGGAGGCCATCGAAAAGAGAAACAGAAAAAGAAAAAAAAGAAAAAAAGAAAAAAGGAAAAAAAAAAGAATAAAGAAAAAGGGGGCAACATTACTATCCTTTATCCACACTTGTGCTCATGTTTCAGCACCTGCAGTATTCATAGTCATCATTTGTGCTCATGTTTAGCACCTATACTCCATGTGAGAGAGTTTTCATGTTTTACTAGTATAACTATGTGGGGAATTTACACTATAGAACTTGGGTTGTATATTCCAATGATGAGCTTCCTCAAAAGTGCTCTAGGTCTTCGTGAGCAACCAAGTTGGATGCACCCCCACTAGTTCCATTGGAGAGCTTTCATACACATATAGCTCTATGTGCATCCGTTGCATGGCAATCACTACTCCTTACATAGCTTCGATTATAAGACTTCCTCTTGTCTAATGATCACCTATAGCTTTGTGAGACTATCTTCCATTGGCCTTCCAAACCCCCATTAATGTTCTCTTAGCCATAACATCCTGGTGCCAATACCAAATGCTTACGCTCACCGGTTGAGTAGGCTTCGAAACAGTTGATTCATGACGTTCATGTTTATGTTTACTTGACTGGATCCGTACTCTATGTTGTGAAAATTTACTTGATGCTTGGAATTGAAGGATAGAACTCCTACACTGGATACTTAAAACATCTTTAATGAACCTTGTACGGTTTCATGTCTTTAAAGCAATCATTCATGAAAACTTTTAGCTTGTTTAACTATCTTGCTTTATTATCTCTTATTTAATATCAATTATAGACATTTGCTTTGAATGATTTGATCTCAGCTCACATGCCTTACATCACTATTGGATCAAGATTATGTTGGTAGCATGTCACTTCAGAAATTATTTTGTTTTTATCGTTTACCTACTCGAGGACGAGTAGGAACTAAGCTTGGGGATGCTTGATACGTCTCAAACGTATCTATAATTTCTGATGTTTCATGCTTGTTTTATATATCAATGTCACATGTTTTATATGCATTATACATCATTTTTATGTATTTTCTGGGACTAACCTATTAACAAGATGCCACAGTGCCAGTTCCTGTTTTCTGCTGTTTTTCTATTCCAGATAATTACTTAAGGAAATATTCTCGGAATTGGACGAAACAAAAGCCTAACCTCCTATTTTCCCGACACGTACACGGAGCCAGAAGGGCAAGCCCGGGGGAGGCCCACGGCCTCCTCACCATGTCCCCGCGCGGCCTGGAGGGGGGTGGCGCCACCACGTGGTGAGGCCGACTCGGCCACCCCCTCGCGCCGCCCTTTCGCCTATATAATCCTCCTGCCTCGAAAACCCTAAAAATCAGTCATATTCCAGAAAGGTTCCGCAGCGCCGCCGCCATCGAAGACAAGTTTCGGGGGTCAGAAGTTCCTGTTCCGGCACCTTGCCGGGACGGGGATTGACCCCCGGAGCCATCTCCATCGACTCCACCGCCTCCACTTCGACTCCATGATGGTTTGTGAGTAGTTCCCCCATGGACTACGGGTTCTAGCTGTAGCTAGTTGGTACTCTCTCTCCCATGTACTTCAATACAATGATCTCATGAGCTGCCTTACATGATTGAGATCCATCTGATGTAATCGGTGTTGTGTTTGTTGGGATCCGATGAATTGTTACATTATGATCAGTCTATCTATAAGTTTGTGAAGTTATTGTTGCTGCAATCTTGTTGTGTTTAATGCTTGTCACTAGTGCACGAGTGGCATGATCTTAGATTTAAGCTCTATAATTATTGCTTAGATTGTATCTACAAGTTGTTTGCACATGTCTCTGTCCGGAACCCGAGGCCCCAGAGTGACAGCAACTGGGATAACTGGAGGGGATGGTTTAGATATGAGGATCACATGTTTTCACTAAGTGCTAATGCTTTGCTCCGGTGCTCTATTAAAAGGAGTACCTTAATTACCAGTAGTTCCCTTGAGGCCCCGCTGCAAACGGGCTGGTAGGACAAAAGATGTTGTGCAAGTTTCTCATTGCGAGCACGTATGACTATATATGGAAAACATGCCTACGTATGATTAATAGACTAGATGTTCTGTCTTAATGCTATTTCAATTCTATCAATTGCCCAACTGTAATTTGTTCACCCAACACTTGTTATTGGAGAGTTACCTCTAGTGTAGATAGCTGGGAACCCCGGTCCATCTGTCATCATCAAATATTCACTCGGTCCTATATGTCATTAGAAGTAGTATCAACTATTTTCTGGTGCCATCGCCTCTGTGTTACTGCTACTGCTGTTGTGTTACTGTTACTATTGCTCTCATATTACTGCTGCTTTCACATCACCCCTGTTACTAGTGCTTTTCCAGGTGCAACTGAATTGACAACTCCGATGTTAAGGCTTATAAGTATTCTTTGTCTCCCCTTGTGTCGAATCAATAAATTTGGGTTTTACTTCCCTCGAAGACTGTTGCGATCCCCTATACTTGTGGGTTATCAGTGGGTGGTATATGTGAGAAAATGGCAGACCTGGTAACGAGCGTGTTCCTTGCGGTCGTTGCATATGTTAGGTTTTCAATTTGCCACTCTTAATATGTGAAACAGTGGTGACTCCCAGAAGATGTGACATGCTCCAAGTAGACAAGGTCTCACATGACATAGTAGGGCCCTATGTAGTCCAAATTCAAAGGCATGGAGAAACTAGCAAATGTAAGCATAATCACACATGGTGACAAATAAGTTTGGTGGCATAATATCCAAATACCCCTATTTTCTTGTTCATTACCCAAAAATTGACACAACGACCCAACTGCCCTCTTCCCCTCACGAGTCACGCCAACCGGGTGACAAATAAGTTTGGTGGCATAATTTTATGCGACAAACTCCAATTCTGAAACTTCACAATATTAATGCAAACACGATGATCATGTCAAACAAGCATGTTTGGTGGCACATTAGTAATTGACATTGGGCTCATTTATGCAGCATAATCACACATGGATCCCAAAAATGGTGCTAGATTACAAAATCTAGCAAGATTGATGATTAGACACATACCACAAAGCATGTTTCAGATTGCCAAGTTAAAATAGATAAGGAAGGACCTCTTGAGCATTCAGTGTCCTATATGAACCAGACGAGTTTAAGGTGAAAACCAAGTAAAACTTTGTTTTTAACAAAATTACATTATGAAAAAATGTTGTATGTTCGGTAGTTGATACTTATGAATCTTAAACTCGGAATTAGAACAATTGGGAGGCTGGGGTATATATGCAAAACCCAAACCCAACAATTAATAGTGACAAAACATACAATATCACTATATATGCATACTTTATTTCTCAAAAACCTCCTAGTTCAATATGAGCTTGGACTATAAACTTTCCATGTTAATTTAATATCACCTAGGTAACTGATACGTCTCAAACGTATCTATAATTTTTGATGTTCCATGCTGTTATTATATCAATTACTACATGTTTTGGTTACACTTCATAGCATTTTTATGTATTTTCTGGGACTAACCTATTAACAAGATGCCACAGTGCCAGTTCATGTTTTCTGCTGTTTTTCCGTTTCAGAAAAGCTAGTCGGGAAATATCCTCGGAATTGGACGAAATTCAACGTACGCCAATTTTACACCGACACGATCACGGAGTCCAAAGAGGGCACGGAGAGGCGCCAGGGAGCCGCCACACCACCCTAGGGCGCGACCCCCTTGCCAGGCGCGCCGGGGGGTGGTGTGGGCCCCTCGGGCGTCTCCCGACGCCACCCTTTCGCCTATTTATTCCCGATGCCCCGAAAACCCTAAATACCCGATCATTATTCCACGAAAAGTTTCGTCGCCGCCGCCATCGTCAACCCTAGATCGGGAGGGTTATGAAGCTCTTCTCAGCACCCTGCCGGAGGGGAGATCATCACCAGAGTGCTCTACATCGCCATGCCTGCCTCCGGAGTGATGCGTGAGTAGTTCATCCTTGGACTACGGGTCCATAGCAGTAGCTAGATGGTTGTCTCTCCACTTTGTGCTATCATGTTTAGATCTTGTGAGCTGCCTAACATGATCAAGATCATCTTATTGTAATGCTACATGTTGTGTTTGCTGGGATCCGACGAATAGAGATACTATGAGCAAGTTGTTTATCAATCTATCTATATATGTTGTTTATGATCTTGCATGCTCTCCGTTGCTAGTAGATGTTTTGGCCAAGTAGATGCTTGTGAATCCAAGAGGGAGTATTTATGCTAGATAGTGGGTTCATTCCTCTAGTAATCTGGGCTCGAGTGACAGAAACGTCTAAGGTTGTGGATGTGCTGTTGCCACTAGGGATAAAACAATGATGCTATGTCTACGTGTCATTTGCATTGTTTACATTACACACTTTGCTTAATGCAATTATCTGTTGCTTGCAACTTAATACTAACAGGGGACACGGATGTTAACCTGGCGGTGGATTTTTAGTCATAGATGCAGCTGGATAGCGGTCTGTGTATTATGTTGTAATGCCCTATTAAATCTCATAGTATTCGTCTTGTCATATATTGCATTGTCATGCGCTCTCTATTTGTCAATTGATCTGCTGTAATTTGTTTACCCAGCATGTTAATTATCTTTAATGGAGAGACACCAATAGTGAACTGTGGACCCCGGTCCATTTCCTCATACTGATAAAACCACCAACTGCGATCATCTGTTCCTGTTACTTTCTGCAATTTAATATTGTTTTCCATATCATACGTTTAATCCTTTGTTTTTAGCAAGCCGGGGAGATTGACAACCTTCCTGTTTCATTGGGCAAAGTAGTTTGTTTGTGTTGTGTGCAGGTTCCACGTCAGTTGCGCCGCTGATAACCTTCTGAAGATTCTCCGTATCCTCTTGGATTCGATAACCTTGGTAGATTACAAGGGAAAACTTCTGCTACACTACATCATACCTTCCGCTTGGGGTTACCCAACGAACGTGTGTTGTCACGCCAACAAAGCAGTAACCTAAACACTTTTGAATTTATTACAAATTATAATCATGGTTTCATTGAATTTTTATTGGATATTAATAAAGGCATTTATTTGACATCTTGCCTCCGACATACCTCAGTAACCGAGCAGCGGCTTGCGCGTAAATACACCATACACATTTAGGGCCTATTTGATTCACGAGATTCTAAAGTGCATGAATTGGAAAATTCCGGGATCGCAATGCCTGCTCATTTGAATCCTATAAGGTTTTGATTTTTTTTGTTGCATCACATGAAAGTCAAAAGATTGCTTTCGGGAGGTTTGAAAGGATACTAAACTTCCTATAAATTTTAGTGCAAAAAAATCATTAGGAAAAAAATCATATATGATTCAGTTCTATGAATCCATTAACCAAAGTGGGGAAAATCCTAAGTATTACAATCATCCAAAATTCCTACAAAATCCTTTGAACCAAAGAGACCCTTACCTTAATTGATCAAGTGGTGGAGGAGTCCGACATATGGCAACCACCGAGGAACCACTCAAGAAGCCACCGGTCTTGTTGTAGTATCCATGTTTGCTAAATCATATATGAATTCAAACCAGACTATGGAATCTCATAAAAAATCATAAATTATCTTACACCATGCAAAACAAATCCCAAAAAGGGCACCGTAATTTATAGAAAATTTCATGCTTCGGGTTATCGGCCATCTTTCTCCCTTGTTTAGGTTTTGTGCCATCATTTTGCAAGAAAAACTAACCTAGAGAGTACGTAATGTAGAAATTCATAATGCTACAAATGTTAGTTCAAGTTACTCGACTGCCTATAAAAACTGGAGTAAATGTCACAAAATTTTAACAATTGGAGGGAAGGTTCCATAATCACAACGGAAGAAGATTTTTGCTCACTTAACCCAAGTCAACAACTATTGAGGTAAGATATCAGAAAAACCGCAATCTCTCCTTTTCATCAGTTTTACGGTATTTTGTGTCACCTGAACACACTAGTCATTCGACATGTGGCAAACTAGTCAGTTTGCTTTGGTCATTTTGGTTAGGTAGACCAAACCCCTACTTATCACGTTGTTCTTGGTTTCCTTCATAGCGATGTTGTTGGCGGTGAGGTGATACCAATATTGTCGACACTATAACTGATCCGAACGGAAAAACAAACTCCCACCGACAGGAGGTGGAAGAGGCCTCGCCGTCCAGAGGTGAAGCGGTCGTGCTAGGTAGGAGGTGGAGGGGAGCGCGACGACAGGAGGTGGAGGGCCCCCTACCAACGATAGATGAAGGGGCTGCGCCGGGAAGGAGGTAGAGGGGGGTGGGGGTGTTGTCAGAGGAAATTGGGGAGCCTCCCTAGCCAGCGAGCATTAGAGGTCTGGGAGCAGGCCGATCGGAACGGCATCACGCGTGGAGTAGGTTGGTAGGAGGTTAGGGACAAGGGGGAGATCAGTTGTGTGTCATATAGGTTAGGCAAGGTAGTTTTCTTAGGTTGATCTAGTCGCGTTCGAGGGTGTATCAGTTCGCTCGGTTTTCTAAGGAATAAGTTCCTGTTTAAGCCAAATAGAAATTCTTCGGATAAGTTTCTGTTTAGTCATGTCAAATATTTTATTATGATTCTAATAATATTAAATTTATATTGTATGTCATGTAGTTTTTTGCTACATAATTGGTTAAAATTTACAAAATTGGATTTTGACAAATGCCGAGCACGATGTAATTGTGAACATAGAGGGTACAACTTCGCTGCCGACTTCATAAGAACTAGCAGGGTGGCCCGCGCATTTGCGCGGCTAGACATTATATGGAAGTTAGACACTTTATGGATGTTATATGTTGCTGCAAAAGTTTAAATTTCGAAAAAATATCTGATATTTATATATATGCTTGATCATTTTAAAATATTTTATTTTATGTAACCCGCTTACTTGCATGGCTAGATTTTGAGGAACCTTGAATAGTTTCCTCACAATTATCAGAATTCGAGTAAGGCTTAAACATCCTTTCCATTTTTATTTATTTTCACTTGCGTCCAACAAACTTTTGTGCTTATTCCTTTATTTTTTTCTATATTCGTCCTTGTTTTTCTTCCATGTCCTTGTCTTTACATTCACAAATTAGAAGTCACATTTTGACTATTCTTATAGTGATTGGATGTTACTTTCATCTAGCCGCAATTTTTCGATTAACATTGTTTCTACATACATATGCGTACCCAATTTTCTTAGCTCACTATGGTTAATTTTTAAAAAAAAACATTCATACATATATTTTATTAAACCTTTTCTCTCAGTTCTTTATTCAGTATACATGTTCTTGGTCCACCTGGTAAAATACCTTTGTCAATAGTCCGACCACAGTAAGACACATGCCAGCCACACTCATCTCTACATCTCTCTATCTTGTGAAAAGCAGTAGAAAAAATCCCCTTTCTATTCTTGCCTCAGAAAAGTTAAAAAATCCCCTTTCTATTCTCTACCATTTAATCCATTGGGTTTCCTGTCCATCCCCAAAGCTCGCCAGGCCATTCTCTTGCAGGCGTGCTTGACCCAGGCGTTGATGGCCAGTTGACCCTCGCAGATTGGGTTTTCCACCGGCGAGATGATTTGGGAATGTAGGAGAAGCACTTGCAGTTCTGGTCGCCTGTGTGTAGGTGCACGGCGACCCGCAGCTCGGCCAGCGACGCATGTAGCGTCCGCGCTGCCGGCCGGTCGATCTGCAGAGGGCACAACTATTTCAAACCGAACTGAGCGGATCTAATTTCAGCAGGAATGTTAGTGTTATTCTTCCTCCTCTTCGTTTAAATTTTCCACATTTTTACAATTGATAATTTTAGATTATTTTTGCCATACAATTAGTTTTATTTTATCCAAGCATTATTCTTGTAAATACACATTTGAAGATAAATCACGGTCGACAATCTATTTCTCTCTTGTGAAAAGCATTGTAGTAAAATACATGTTCTCTTCTCTTTGACGTCTGTCGACTGTGTCCACTCCATTGACTGTACTCAGTAAAATCCCACCTCTGCAATAAATAGAACTGACTTTATCTGGTGTACTAAACAAAACTGGGAAATCTTATAATTCCACAGTTTGACATTTAGATGTCA
This sequence comes from Poa pratensis, assembly GCA_947311845.1. Classification (NCBI taxonomy): domain Eukaryota; kingdom Viridiplantae; phylum Streptophyta; class Magnoliopsida; order Poales; family Poaceae; genus Poa; species Poa pratensis. Next base: position 6,322,271 of record CAMZMU010000056.1, on the reverse strand, counting down.
TCTAATTCCAATATTTCACTTCTTATAGCATCGGGACATCAGATCAATAAGAAATATACAACAAAAGCATTCCTTTCGAGTAACTACTAACCGGCAAATATCGAGCTGCATGATGAGCTTAACAGCCATGAATGCAACAACAAAATTGCAGACTTGCACTGTCCATGATTTCTGTCAATTACCTTTTGTACAATGGACTGATAACCAAGGACTTGCAGGCTGCGGCTAAAAATCATAGTGGGGAGAAAGCAAAAGAATGCAACCTTCTCCCTACAAAATTAACCCGGTATTGAAATGCTGAAGACTGTGAGGCCTAAGTGAGAACGTGCACCAGAGAAAAGAGATGGGACTGATTCTTGTAGCCCTCAGTGCGCAGTCATCCTAAGTAAATCCAATTTTTTTTAAAAATCACAAAGGTAGAGAAAACATCAGTGCTTTGTGTGCTTGCTACTTGCTGCGTTTTTTGGCATCCAAGTGTTTATCATATTAACAACTCACGATGAAGTCATAGTCTGTTCTTAAAACTCAGGATCTCCAAGTATTTAAAACTTCCTCCTGCTCTCTATATTCCATCAGAAAGATCCCTATCTTGATAACGATTTCAGAATAATATAGACTTAACCTTTCGATTTTTAGATTTTCATTTGATTTTGTTATGGTGTGCGTGCATCTGTGATGTCCCAATTTGGGTTTCTAAAAGAATAATATGTATTATATATAACCTTTCAAAAATTATATAACCCATTGGCACTTGACATGTAACAATATGCATTTCTGATTCCATCACATAATCGAAAACCAATCGTATATTTTAGGACCGACATGATTTGTCCCAACGGTAGAGACATCCTAAATTTTATTTTCCATTCAGTATGTACATCCCTACTGCCAGAGTCAGGCAACTCAACAACATTGCGTCAAGTCAAGCTAGTAGCACTAAAAAATATTCATGGGTTTCCAGATGTGCACCAAATGACATCAGAGATTTCTGGCCCCAAGAGAATATGATTATATATTTTTCTGGGATATCCTTTAGGATGCAACCTTTTTAAATCAAAACTTAATATCCTCGCATGCTTTTGTTTGATGGACCTTTTCTTTCTTTCAGATAAATATCAAGCTATATTTTTGGAGATGGATTTCTGAACTAATCAGAGGTAAACTACTATCTAATCAAGCATTCAATAAAATAAAGTTATTCAAATTTCTGTAGGAACGACCCTTGATAAGCAAACGTGGATAACTGAAATTCATTACCTTTTTTTGCATGGGAAAGAATATTAAAATCACACTATGAATCTACTAAGAGAACATTATACACTCTATTAGATGTGTTTTGAGAAATTTAGGAAGTTAGTAAGTCTTAATCATCAAATGTATTGGAAAATAATCAAAGCAGAGGCATCTGTTTGTTTCTTAATCTTGGAAGATGGAATCATTACATATACAATGCAGATGGCCGGAGATTTACCTTTTTTCGAGAGAAACGTCATACACCATGCAAATCCTCACCACGGGAAACATCAATTAATTCAGTTGGCCAACATAGAGTGTCACCGTGACTTTTTTTTTTTTTTTTGCAAAGCTTAACAAACATCAAAATGAATTGTTTTTAATGGTCAACCTAGATGTACAGAACAGATAGTTACTGCAGGGTACAAACTAATGTGATTAGCACCAGCATAGCCGATTCTCCTCAGCACAATAGAATGCATAATCTTATCAAGGCAGTGTTTAAAGATACGCATGTACAAAACATATTTTTCTTGACCTGACACTACACATCACGGCCGATTTATTGGGTATTCTGTGATTAATTAGACATGATAGAAAACAAAGGAGGATTTAACAAAACGGAGTTACATATATACCTGTAGATTGGAGATGAAGAGGGCAAGACGCTTTAAAACAGGAGAAATCCTTTTCGGTGGCATGTGGGAGACTTAACTAATGACATGATGGATAGACGTTGTGTAGTGTACCTCGGAATGATGATGCCGGTCGGACTCGATTGCAATGGTGGATGCCTGTAGGCAAAATCCATGGAGTCAATACTCACGTGGTACCAATGATCAATCAAAGATAGCGATAAGAAGGAATAAAGTTTGCGCTGCTCGTAATACGGTAGATGAAATCTGCTGATCAACTCAGAATAACGTAACAAAGATTAATAAGAAAGAGTGAAGTTTGCGCTGCTCGTAATACCATAGATGAAATATGATGATTCCTGTGAATCGAAAGGAAATCTGATGATTGTCACAACTGCAGCAGCCTCCCAGCTTTCAGATCAATCTGACGCAGGGAGAAAATAGACAGCAATCGCTGGCGTGAAATCCGTCGTCCTGAGATTATTATCCCTGCCTCGAGCTCATCGGTGATTTTATGCTAATTGCTGGGGCATTGCAGCGGGCCTCCATGGCTTTCCCACGATGTGGCTTCTCGCCGGATCAATTTCGCCATGCAGGCTTGTCGTGGACTTATGGCTCCTTGCCTCCTTGTATGTTTGTCAAGCACGTTGCCGTGAGATATGCTGGGGCATCTCAAGGACGGTGGCGAACATGAACCTCACGCCAAGATCTTTTCCCTGTTATCGAATTATTTGTTTCTCTTAGGATGTACAGTACATATATGTTTAGATATTTAAGAAGTCTCCTATTCCTGCACGATCAGTATTTTGTATTGGGGACGGTGCACAATCAATCAATTTACAATCTGAACAGCTCACGTGCATGTCCTTCCTAAAGTGTTTTGCGTACGCACGTTACCAAATTAAACCCGTACGTGCGATGCTTGTCAATCTTTACCGTTCATTTTATCTAACTTTTGCTGGGTAAATCTACATCGTTAATTGTCTTGTCTTTTAATTATATAATAGATTTCATCATAAATTTCAATTTATTAGCCGTCTCTTAGTTGTGTTAGAATTTGGGTTCTTGCCAGAAAAAGGTGTGCCGACTCTGAAAGAAATACTCCTTCCAATGGTGTTTGGGTCTAATACGGCATGCATATGTCTTTTTTTTCATGGGTATTCAGGTGAATACCCATTATTTTTGGCAAAAAGTTTCGTATATACACTGTATGTATGAGATACTTTGCGTATTCAGCTATTATTCAGCTCATGTGCACGAACGAAGCGCCCATGGGCTCCTCCGATCAAACCTAACCTCCATCTCGGCCCAAAACACGCAGCGGCCCATGGCCAAATTGCAAGTCAACAACCATAATTCAGGACTTAGGCAGATTATGCACTGAGCGAGAGCGACAGAGTAGAATGTAAAAACATGCATCCAAGCATTGAGCCAGGCACGCACCAGAAAAAGCATATGGAAGCCACATGGCCCACATAAGGCGTGATGCAACATTATTTCCCTAATTTTGTAGACCCCTTTTTATTTTTTTCTCGGTCTCAAAACCTCCAAATCGTCAATCATCTTTGTAAATCAAAACAATTCAGATGTGGTGGTGATATAGGACGTCGTTAGTTTGCAGGTCATTAAGATAAAGTAGCCTCTCGAATAACAAATAATTTAAATTTTCAGTCTGCAATCCTTCTTGTTTTGGATTTCTTATACTTTATTTTGTAAAAAAATTGATTTGAATACCCACTGTCAAAATCCAGCGCCCGCCACTGTGTCTACGCATTAACACGTCACATCATCATGTTAATCGTCCGATCAGCGAAATCAACGGCTGAAATCATCGGCGTGACGCGTCCAAGGTTGACTCGACAGACGACAACACACCACGATCGGAGTCGGGGACCGACTCGGGATCAAGTGCGTCCGCTATAAAGATCGCAGCCTAGCTCCTCGTGCAACCAAAACAAACGACTCGAGATGGCATTGGCTCGTGCGTCGATGTGGCTGTTCCCGATGTTCTTCGCCGCATTGCTTCTGGCGATGCTGGGTTCCGCTGCCGCTGCGGCCACGGACAGCGAGGCCCGCGGCAACACCGGCACCGTAATCGGTATCGACCTCGGCACCACCTACTCATGCGTCGGCGTCTACCGGAAGGGCCGCGTCGAGATCATCGCCAACGACCAGGGCAACCGGATCACCCCTTCCTAGGTCGCCTTCACCGACGGCGGCGAGCGGCTCATCGACGAGGCCGCCAAGAACCAGGCGGCTGCCAACCCGGAACGCACAATCTACGACACCAAGCGCCTCATCGGGCGGGAGTTCGACGACGCCGTCGTCCAGCGGGACATCAAACTGCTGCCATACTCTGTCATTGATCGGAAGGACGGCGACGTGCGCGTGTTCAGCCCCGAGGAGATCAGCGCCATGGTGCTCACCAAGATGAAGGAGACCGCCGAAGCCTACCTCGGCGAGAAGGTCACGCACGCCGTGGTCACCGTGCCGGCCTACTTCAACGACGCGCAACGCCAGGTGACAAGGGTATACATCTCAGGAACCCTACCGTGAGGGTACCTGGTGCACGTGACGACTAAGGCCCAATAAGCGAAGAGCCTACTCGAAGCCCAAGACAAGAGGCCCAAGAAGATGGAGTACCCTCCAAGATTAGACATAGGCATAGTCGGTTTAGACTTTACTTACGTGTAAACTAGGTCGGTTACGAACTCCCGAGACCCAGCCTATTTAAGGCTGGGAGGGGCGCCGATCTAGGGAGAAGCCATACTCGAACCACCAAAGCTCTAGCGAGATCGTCATCTCGCCGAAACCTCCTTGTAACCTCATAATCTCACGCGATCAATAATAGACAAGCAGGAAGTAGGGTCTTTACCTACTCGATCTCACGCGATCAATAACCTCATAATCTCACGCGATCAATAACAGACAACCTCATAATCTCCGATCTCGAGTCAGGTTTGGGTTTAACCGTTGGTTCGTTCAATTTTTTCGTCAACAAGCTTGGTGTGTAAGACTTGACGGATCCACGCCAACTCGCGACTTCCGCACCCAAGGCTCCATCGGTTGCGTTTCCTTCGACTGCGGATCCCTCAACTGCGTCCATACCATCGTCGATCCTCCAAGCTTGCTCGTCTGCAACAACCATGTGCACACGAGAGATGCACGAGCTCATCGAAGAACTCTAGAGTGAGGAGGCCGAATCAGCATACCGCACAAACGATCCCGAGCTCGATCTCTCACTCGAGGATAGTTTCGACTGCGGGATCTCCTTCAGCGACTTCGACGAACTCGAAACTCATATCGACAACCACGTTGACTCCGAGATCTGCACCAACAACAACAATCTCGACTCTGAGATTCATAACAACTTCGTCGACGCCGAGATGAGCAGGCCTACAGAATTCCCGTGCACAGTTACTATGCCGGACGGAGTCACAACTCTCACAATCACTGCTGAGATGGCAGCAAAAGCAGATAAAGTCATCAAGGAGTGCACAATGATGCCAGCAGACGCAACACAAGAGGAGATGTTGACCTTCCAGTACTTCAACTGGCAGGAATCACTTCGACTGCGGCAGGTCAGAGCAACACTCGAAGAACGCAAAAAGCAAGCTAGCTTGTCGAGTGCGCGAAGAAGACAGCTCTCCCTGAGCTCCACCGGGCGAGCAGACACAAGACCCAGATCAAGGTTGTCACACCTCTCGCCAGACGAAAGGGCGGCGCTCACCCGCAACTTAGGCAACTCTTTCATGACATACGACGAAGAGGGAGTGCCAGTACCCAAAACAGCTGCGGGTGCCCTCTTCACCGCTGCAGCATACCTAGAGGCAATCAAGCCTCCAGCTGATGACCCCAATGCAAAACTGCATCGCCAGCAGATCAAATCACTCGCCTTAGCGGCGAAGGCCATACGCCAAACTCCAAGAACTCCAGGTGGGAGTCGAGACCGTGCCCTAGTCGACGCGCGTCGGGAAGAGCATAATCACAGTGGTCACCGCCACCACTCGAAGGAAAGAAGCGGCTCGCGTAGGCGCAGGTCCAGGAGCAGATCACGCAGATCTTACAGTAGCGACTCATACTCTGATCGAGAGCCTGAGCCACATGGAGCTCTGTGCTTCACTCGACGCGTCCGCGAGACACGGATGCCCAAAGGGTTCAAACTCACATCTGAACAGCCCAAGTACACGGGTCGACAGGAACCTTCTGGGTGGCTGGAAGACTACAGGCTGGCTGTCGCGTGCCAGCGAGGCACAAACACCACAGCCATGCAATACATACGACTCATGCTCGAAGGCACAGCCCGCGACTGGCTCAAAGCTACCTCCATCAACATACGACTCGTGGGATCACTTCCGCACGATTTCATCAAAAACTTCGAGCCTCTATGTGAGCGCCCAAAAACGTTCGAGGAGCTGCGAGCCTGCGTTCAACGTTCAGACGAAACGTTGAGGTCATACATCAGACGATGGACTGAGATACGCAACTCAGTCGGAGTAATTTCAGAAGATATGGCCATGGATGCTTTCATAATGGGACTCGCCAGGCGGGACCTCAAAGAAGCACTTGGTCGCAAAAAGCCAACCTCTGTGGCTAACCTCTTGATGACCGCGACTGAGTGGGCAGACGGAGAAGACATGGCGCGCACCACACGCGGGTCCTCACCCCGTGACAATCATGAAAGCGGCAGTCGAAGCCGCAGAGACTCGTACAGAGACGACCGAAGGCGCAAACGTTCAAAACGTCACTACGACGATGACAGACCCGAATTCATGGCGGCTGGGTTCTCCACACCCCAATGACCAGGACAGAAGCGACCGACGGTCAGAAGATCGGCGAGACAGTCGAGATGATCGGCGGGACAGTCGAGATGATCGTCGGGACAGTCGAGACCGCGGCCAACGCAGTGATAGCTACAAGAGGAAGGACTGGCGCAAGTCACGGGCACAATCTGAGCGATCATTCGAAGAAAAGATGGATGCTGATTGCAGATTCCACCTGTACAAGGGGGACGACGGAAAACTGCGCTCCAATCACTCGATGAGAAACTGCAGGGAGTTCGACCAAATGGCGACTGATTACGTAAATCTCAGAAAGGCAGCAGCCACACAAGCACCTGCACCCGTGCCTCAGCCAAACAATGTGCCTGTTCTGATGGCACCACCTCCACCACCACAGCCTGCGCAGGCGGAAATCTCGCGGGTGCCATACAGCACATACCTCGGGTGGACGAACCACAGTACCCTCCGCCCCAAGGGCAGATGTACATGATACAGAAAGGTCGCCCTTCCAACAGGGAGCAAAAACTTCGCACTCGACAAGTAAACATGGCGGTCATGTCACCTCCCGCTGTAACTGAATTCTTGAAGGGTTCTGAAACCGCAATAAGCTTCAGCAGAGAGGACCACCCTCCATCGGTTGTTCGTCCAGGGCACTCTGCTCTGGTACTCGACGCGCAAATTGGAGGCTACGCCATGTCCAAGGTATTCATGGATGGTGGCAGCGGCATAAACATCATCTTCGCAGATACGCTCCGCAAAATGAACAGGTCAGTCGAAAACCTGCCAAGGTCTCAAATACCTTCACGGTATCGTCCCAGGCAAAGCAATAAGCCCAGAAGGCACCATACAACTCGACGTAACGTTTGGGGACAAGAACCACTTCAGGACAGAATCGATTGAGTTCGAAGTTGTCGACTGGAAGTCACAATACCATGCTATACTTGGACGCCCGACGTTCGCTCGATTCATGGCGGTGCCACATTACGCATACCTCCAGCTGAAGATGCCTGGACCAAAAGGAGTAATCACAGTCAAGGGGAACTTCCAAAAGTCTGACTCTTGCGACCGAGAATTCAGCAAAATCTCTGAGATGTTTGGCATGGAAGCAACACTCGCTGATCTAGCGGTCTCCAACGATCGAACACTTATGCCAGAACACAAAAAGGTGGCAGTCGACAGAGCATTCAATGCCACCAATGACACAAGATCGCATCAGGTGCACCCGACTGACCCGACCAAGACAGTCAATGTCTCGTCGAGTCTGCCTATCGCATAGGAAAGCGCGCTCGTCGAATTCCTCCGTGAGAACTGGGATATATTTGCATGGTGTCCAGCCGACATGCCAGGTATTCCCAGGGAATTCGCCGAGCACTCTCTCCAATTATTTCCAGATGCTAAACCAGTCAAGCAAACAATGCGCCGCATATCCGGCCCAAAAAGAACTGCAGTCGAAGCCGAAGTCGACAGGCTACTCGCAGCAGGTTTCATCAGAGATCAAGAAATCACAATGGGTGGCCAACCCCGTACTCGTAGAGAAGAAGCACACAGATATCCTTCGGATGTGCGTAGATTTTACAGCACTCAATAAGTGTTGTCCAAAGGATCACTTTCCACTACCTCGAATCGACCAGATCGTCGACTCCACCGCCGGGTGCGCTCGCTTGTCCTTCCTGGATGCTTACTCGGGTTACCACCAGATAAGGATGAAGGAAGAGGATGAAGAGAAAACGGCGTTCATAACCCCACTCGGGGTCTACTGCTACACCACAATGCCTTTCGGGCTCAAGAACGCAGGCGCAACCTACCAGCGCATGATGCAAGATTGCCTCAAGAAGCAAATTGGGCGAAACGTCCAGGTCTATGTAGATGACATCGTCATCACCACAAGAGAGGAAAACACACTACTCGATGACTTGCGAGAGACATTCGCAAACCTCAAACGCTTCCACATCAAGCTCAACCCGAAGAAGTGCACGTTCGGCGTGCCAGCCGGGCAACTCCTCGGGTATCTAGTCTCAGCTCGAGGAATCGAGGCGGACCCGGAGAAAATACAGGCCATCTTGACGATGCAAAGGCCTTCAAAGCTCCATGACGTGCAAAAGTTAGCGGGTCGAGTGGCAGCGCTCAGTCGATTCATCAGCAAGCTAGGCGAAAAAGCACTCCCGTTCTATCGACTGATGAAGAAAGCAGATAAATTCGAGTGGACGCCAGAAGCCGAAGCAGCCTTCACGGATCTCAAGCGAGTCCTCACAAGCCCTCCAATCCTCGTCGCACCAAGGGAACGCGAGCCATTGTACCTATATGTCTCTGCAACTAACAGGGTGGTAAGCACCGTACTGGTAGTCGAACGAAGGGAGGAGGGACACGCCCAAAGCATACAACGTCCAGTCTATTACTTGAGTGAAGTGCTCTCCACATCAAAGCAGCGGTACCCGCACTATCAAAGCTGGCCTACGCCGTGTTCATGTCCTCAAGGAAGCTGACGCATTACTTCTCCGAGCACCCGATCACTGTAATCAGCACCTCAGGGATCGGGGACATCCTCACAAACCCCAACGCAACTGGGCGAGTAGCAAAATGGCTCATCGAGCTAGCACCAAGAGACATCAAGTATGATTACCCGAAGGCCATCAAAGCACAAGTTTTACCTGACTTCCACACCGAGTGGATCGAAGCTCAGCTCCCAGGAGCGCCAGATGTGTCCAACTCATGGACTATGTACTTCGACGGCTCAAAGAAAAACGAAGGCGCAGGCGCAGGTGTTATCCTCATATCACCAAAAGGCGACAAGCTCCGCTACATCCTACAAATGGGGTTCGAGTTCCCGTCCAATAACGAAGCAGAATATGAGGCTCTGATCCATGGCATGAGGATGGCCAAAGCCCTCGGGTGCACTCGACTGATGATCTACGGTGACTCGAATCTTGTGGTACAGCAAACAATGAAGGCCTGTGATGCAATCGCAGATAATATGATCGCCTACCGTGACATGTACAACATCATGGAGGGCAGCTTCGAAGGCTGCGAGTTGCGGCACATAGGGCGTGAGAGCAATGAAGAAGCAGATAAGTTAGCCAACATTGGTGCGACCAAAGCACCAGTGCCACCTGGTGTCTTTTTTGAGCGCATCGAGCACAGATCTATCAAAAAAAAGCGAGCATCTCCTACATCAGCCGCACCAGCCAAGAGCAAAGTACCTAGCACAGAGGGCATACATACTCCGCGGCGAGGTACCTGAAGACATAACAGAGTCAAGACGTGTCACTCGACGATCTAAAGCATACACTGTCATCAACGGTGAACTGTACAAATGCAGCATATCAGGTATGTTCCAACGTTGCATAGCATTTGAAGATGGCCAAGCCATCCTTCGTGATATTCATGCAGGTACTTGCGGGCACCATGCCAGCAGTCGATCACTCGTAGCCAAAGCCTTTCGCGCAGGCTTCTACTGGCCCACAGCACTCAAAGACGTGGAGGACATAGTCAAAAGGTGCATCGGCTGTCAAAAATTCGCCACAAAGCCGCACGCACCCGCATCGGCGTTGAAGACAATATCATTGGCCTGGCCCTTCGCCCAGTGGGGACTCGATATGGTTGGGCCACTCAAAAAATCCTCCCATGGAGGGCATACTCACCTTCTGGTGGCAGTCGACAAGTTCACCAAGTGGATTGAAGCAGTCCCTATCACAAGTTCAACTGCCACTACAACAGTCAATTTCATAAAATCCATCATATACCGCTTTGGTGTGCCAAGTAGCATCATCACTGACAACGGTACAAACTTCACGGCTGAAGAATTCCGAACTTTCTGCAAAGAGCAAGATATCACGCTCAACTATGCATCCGTGGCACACCCGCAGTCAAATGGCCAAGTCGAAAAGGCCAATGGGCTTGTGACGAGTGGAATCAAGAAACGCCTCCTGGTCCCACTCAAAAGAGCAGCGGGTGCTTGGGTCAAAGAACTTCCATCTGTGCTATGGAGCTTACGCACAACTCCCAATGCTTCAACACAATTTACCCTGTTCTTCATGGTCTACAGCGCAGAGGCAATCCTGCCATCAGACGTAAGGTTCAATGCACAAGAGTCGAAGCATACAACGAAGAAGATGCAGATGAAGCACTCGAAGATGCAGTCGACTTGCTCGAAGAAGCACGCAACACGGCGCTAGCACGCACAGCTGTCTACCAGCAAGATCTACGCAACTACCACAGCCGTCGACTGCGTACCAGGTCCTTCGAGGTTGGCGACCTGGTGCTTCGACTGAAGCAAAAGAAGGTGCACAAACTTGCTTCGCCATGGGAGGGACCTTTTATCATCACCGAGGTCATTGGCGGTGGAGCGTACAGACTGAAGCACGCGAAGACAGGCGAACTCTCACATAATCCTTGGAACGTTGCGCAGCTGCGCCGTTTCTACGCTTAGGTTGCTCAGTCGCATAATGTAATAGGCACATATGTCAGATGGCTGCAGGTTTCAGACGCGCTCTTTTCCTTACCAGGGTACCTAAGGGGACTGGAAGGTTTTTAATGAGGCGGCCTGCAGCTTAACATTCAAAATATGGAATATAATCAATGATTCCTCATATTCCTCCTGCTTACTACTCGCATAACTTGTTCTCACAAAATTAGCCTCACCCGAGAACTCGGGGGCTACGCTATCTCAAAAGCATGAGCTTCCGCTCCTTCACAACATAATACCCTAGCCGCACTCGAATACTCGGGGGCTGGGTCATAAAAATCATACATCAACAAACAAATTGCTCAACCCCACTCAATTATTCGGGAGTTGAGCTTAAAAGCATAAGTTGAAGCTTCAAGTACTGCAAAAATTCACAGCCTTGCATGAATACTCGGGGGCTGTGCAATTTATGTTTTAGACTCTAAAGTATTTCTATCAACCTCACTCGAATGCACGGGGGCTGGATAGTCATAATTTTACAACAAGCAGCTTCATACACCCCAGGCTCGGGGGCTGCGGAGATACGAATCCTTAGTTCATAGATACTCACAAGTGTTGCGTTTTGCACTCTGGGGTCACCCCCCACACACATAACCTATTCAACAGGTTCTTCCTTGGGCTCGGTCCACTTTTCCTCCTCCTTCAGCACACGATGGATTAAGACCAATGCGTCCACCCGTGTCTCTTGGTAGTGCTCCTCCATTGGCACAGGACCACCACCTGGTATGGGTGCGGGTCCCATCGCAATCCTTTTAAAATCAAGATGCGGAAGGTGCGATCACACAAAGGCAAGAGCAACATTAGCCCCGCTAATCAGTTGCTCGCGCACAAACTTCTTGATCGCCTTGCCTTTTCGAAATTTCTTCAGCAATGCAGCAAGGCTCTGTGGTTGCTCATTCAAAGGAAACAAAGCTTCGTGGACTCGAAATAAAGCCAACCTGCAAGTCTCCAGTTGAATGGCAGTTCGCCATGCCCGGTCCAGAGCCTTACCAAAGTGGCGCTCCTCGCCCTGTCTGACCAAAAGGGGTGGGCAGAGTACTCAGTACTACTCGCATGACCGTCGAGTCGATCCTGTATCCGTGCCTCCTCCTTTATCGGGTCAGAGCAAACACCTGCGCAAAAACAAAGGGCTCATCATCGCCCAGTCGAGTCATCTCGCGAAGAACTGATCTCGATGATCCAAAAATAGCTTACATTCGAGTTGCAGATTTACTCTCTCCAACTCCTCAAGCAAAAACGTCTCTCGCTCTGTAGCAGGAGATGGCCTCGACTGCAACTCAGCATACGCCTCTTGTGTCTCCTTCAGCTCATCGCTCACCTTCGAAAGCTTTTGCTGAAGGAAGTCCATAATTTTCTGGTCATTCACACTTCGAGACTTCGAGGAACCACCCACAACAGGGCCAGTTGATGCTTTAGAGGCTCGGTTCTACAGTCAGAATAATTAAGGGCATAAGGAAGCATGAAGAGCTCAAGCAAAAGGCTCGGGGGCTGAGCCTCCCGATTACTGAAGTTCATATTCCATAAAAAGACAGATACGATGTCTGATAATTTACATATAGCAAAAGCAAAACGACGAAATCCCTAGACCTAGTCAACAAAGGGATCACTCGCTAAGTCGTCGACTTCTTGGAGGAAGCCTTCTTCGCCTGGACCCTGGCTGCCCTATCTTCAACAGTTGTTACAAGCTGTTGGGCATACTTTTTGGCGGCTTCCATCCAAGTACCGAGCCCGACGGTTTTGCTGTCAGAACCCCGTGGGAACTTCGTCGTAGCTTTGTCAAAATCTGCCTCGACTCCGTGCGCGAGCAACATGAGAAAAGTAGTCTGAGCACCACTTACCATTTGCTCGCGACAGAAATCGGTGACGGCAGTCCCTTCAGGCTTGAACAGCTCTACCAGTTCTGCAAAGGAAGATGGAAGCTCTTCACCAGGGAAGAAGCTGCCATGGAGGGCGCCCAAGGCACTCGCCGCCTGTGTCAGCATCTCCCTGCTCTGCTACTGGTAACCTCTGAGACAGCCACACTTTCATCGAGTGAGGTGCCAAGGCTTTGCTTGCCAGGAGCAGTAGGGCCATCCATCACGCCTAGCGTAGCACGTGGACAGCATAATCAGCACCATATTACAGAAATCTCAAACATCTAAGGAATACAGCAAAAATTCGTACCAGTCAAAGTGGTGCTGGCGGCAGAAAGTCGACCAATCGCCGACTCCTCTCTAACCTCGGCTGCTTTCAGCCTCTTCTCCAGATCAGCCACTCGACGGGTGGCGTTGTTCAAATTTTCTGCCGCATCAGCGGCGGCCTCTGCAAAACAAACATACATGGTCAACAGACTGCAAGAGGAATCAGCTTCAACAAGTGGTACTAGCATAAAGAGACACGCACTCTTCGCAGCTTCGAGTTGCTGCTGCAGGGTGGCGGCTTCCGTCTCCTTGTGTACATACTTGGAGCCAGCATTCAGTAGCTCCTTCACAAATGGCTACAACGCAATACGCGAAAGTTCAGAACAGATCTATCAGGTCTATGATACAAAAGCACAAACTTACATGATCCAAGAAGGAGGAAGTCGACGCAGGAACGCCTGTTGCTGCTGCCTCATCCTTGTCAGCCGCAGCCTCAGGCTCAGGTGGTGTGGCTGTGTCGGCCGGAGTCGCAGGGGTTGGCGGCTGTTCTGGTGGCAAACTCCGAGCAGTCGATGCCGCACTGCTCTTCTCCATCTGAGGTGGTGGTGGCAAATCCTCATCCGAGGACACGCTGTTTCACACATGCAAGTTAACAACTTGGCAACATTCATAAACGTCAAAAAAGCAAAGGCCGATAATACTTACTCTTCAGTAAGATCGACCATTCGATCAGGTGCAAGCACACCCATGCCGGGGCGCGATTTCTTCGGGGTCGTGGAGGAAGCGAGCGAATGGGAGGGATGTCGAGTGGCGCCATTGTCGACTCCGTCTCGTTCCCCTCTTTTTCCTCTGAGTCAGCGGTGTCTTCCTCCTCGCGTGCCCGCTTCTGCTTGGTTTGCACCTCAGCATCACCTTCTTCGCCGTCTGGCGTATGTGCGGTGGCGAGTGAGGCCATTTCATCATCAGAGCCCGCCTCGAGTGGCTCGTTGTCCGGCACTGGGCCGTTCTCAGGCAGAGGGGGCATCGACTCATACATTTTGTGTCCCTGCACACATAAACAACAAAGGAATCAATATCGCACATGCATAACATATAAACTGACATATAGTATCGACTGTTACCTCTGGTAGAGGGTTGCTGGTTTCATAAGGAGCCACAGGCGAGTTCATCTCGCAAGGCTCTTCATCAGTCAGCTTGGTAAGGCTTCTCACCAACTTCTCCGCTTCCGCATCAGAAAGCTCCACTGCGCGTGAGCGGGTTGGATCAGAAACCCCACTGTATGCCCACAAAGCATGCGCTCGGGCTCGGAGAGGCTGCACTCGCCTCTTGGCCATAATGGCTAGCAAGTGGATGCCCGTAACCTCCCGACCAACAGTGGTTTGGAGCTTTAGCACCTTCTCCATCAGAATGTCAGCCTCTTCGGCTTCGACTCCGGTCGGCTGGGCGATCTAGGATGGCCTCTTCTTCACCAGAGCGTCTGCGTCAAAAGGAGGCAACCCGAAGTCTTGGGTGCCTATGGTCACATCCTTGATGTAGAACCACTTCTGGCGCCATCCTTGCACAGACTCGAGGAAGCTGATCTTGAAGTACTCGACGTCAGATCGAGTCTGTACTCCAAAACCACCAGGTCCTTTGGCGCTGTGCTGGCGCTTGACGTTGAAGATACGGCGGAAAAGCCCGAAGTGGGGCGCAACGCCCAGAAAGCACTCGCAAAGAACGAAAAAACACGCAATGTGCAAAAGCCCATTGGGCGTAAAATCGTGCAATTGCACCCCATAAACGTGCATCAGTGCACGAAGAAAGTTGTGAACAGGGAAGGAGAATCCCCTGTTCACAAAATCCACAAAACAGACCCGCTCATTGGGGCCTGGGCGCGGATTACCTCGGCGCCAGGGATGCGAACTTGCGAGGTGTCCTCAGGGATCAGCCCGTCGTTCCGCAGGCCGGTGAGCATCCTCTTGCTGCAGGAGGACTTGGTCCAGGCGCCCTTGTCCCTCTTCAAACCGCTGGCAGCGGCTCCAGCGGCGCTGTCCGCCGATGCGTTCGCAGCACTCCTGCCCTTCCGGGTGGCAGGCTTCGTCATCGCGGTGGTGGGTTGCAAAAGCTTCGCTAGGAGACTATGGCGATGCGTGAGGAGGAAGAAGAAGCAGCGGCGGCGGAGAGCAAATGGCAAGTAAAAAATACTATTTACTCCGCCGCACCTTTTAACCTCAACGCAAAAGAATCCGCACCGTGGATGCGAGATCGTGGGCAAAGAAGCAAATTCAGCCGTACACGTGGCAGCCATGGAGAGCAACCGTCGCCGGCCACTCCGCCCACTACGCACGGGAATCTAGGAACTGCCATCATAGCCCCGGATAAATCGTGCCTGAACGGTCAAATCCAGTCAAAACGGCTGCACAATGGGCCCACATACGTGTCACGTCCCATCCATCGCAGCATAGCGCACGCCACCGCGTGTCAGGTGGCGCAGTCGCCATAAAACATCATCCCTGACGTCATTGCAACAGATTTGTTCAGAAAAGATTTCGGGTTCGCCCAATGCATATTAATCACTCGATTGTTTTCGAGTGTATGGTCACTCGACTGTCTCTTCGATCAAAGACATGTTACTCCCATCGGGAGCATATCAAAAAAATTTCTTTTACTAAAGTGCTCAAGACAAATAATTTTTGAGATTATCCTCCATTGCAAGCAATAAAGCACAATCTCGGGGGCTACTCCCATCGGGAGCGCTGTCGCGCACCCGATAAAATAATGGCAAAGGGTCACTCGACAAATATATCGACTACGTTCATATACAAAATCATACTCGAAACATTCCCGAGTTGCGTCCGTCGCAAATACCTCGGATGCTGCACGCATAGTGCAAAGGTAAGACCCGCCGAACTTTCGAGCTGGGCTAAGGACCGTTCCAGCAACGTCAATCCTTATACTTTCCGTGTCAGCAGACATGATGAAAAATCCCGACGGACGCGTTGGGTAAAATTCAAAGTTATACTGCAGATCGACTCAGTAAGACCTCAAGCGGCCTAGTCGAATCTGACCAGTTTGTTCCAGATTCGAGTCCGGGGACTCGAGTTTGATTGAAAGCTAGTAAGGTTTTACCCGAATGTGTAGTTAACCAGTCCCGATCCGTCGAGTGTACTGGGCCTACTAAGCTATTATCTCTTGATTTTCATAAGCAAAAATCACAGTCGATGAAATACTTGACATAGCCAACATGTGCTATTCATACAGAAATTCCAATTATGATATACAGAATACAAAGCATATGACGTGCACTTACGAACGAGTCCATGCCCGATTCTTCGAGTCAGACAAGTACTCGGGGGCTACTGACAAGGGTATACATCTCGGGTACCCTACCGTGAGGGTACCTGGTGCACGTGACGACTAAGGCCCAATAAGCGAAGAGCCTACTCGAAGCCCAAGACAAGAGGCCCAAGAAGATGGAGTACCCTCCAAGATTAGACATCTCTACTATATAATATTGGTTGAGGAGGTGTTGGTGCGTTTTTCACTTTTCCGGTTTTACCCCTGGGTTTTGGGAGAATTTACGGCCGCTGCCACCTATTAAGTGAAAATAACGGTTCGAGTTAATTTTCTATCCAGAAATCGGTGGTACGCGTGGATTTCCATCTTCTCCGTCAACGCCAGCACGGACGCGCGGACGGAGGTCGAGTGGTTCCATCCTCGCGGCCGGCGGCTGCCGCGGCTGCCCTGGCATTGGCAAGCTCCGTCTCGGACAACTCCGTCACGGACGCGCGGGCGGAGGTCGATTGATTCCATTCTCCCGGCCGCCGGCAAGCTCCGCTGCCGCCGCAGTCCCCGCAAGCTCCGCCTCGGAAAACTCATCGAAGCGCAGCCCGTGGCCAGGATCTGCAGCCCGCGCGCACGCGCATGGAGTGGAACTGCAGAAGGATCGAGGAGGTCGTGGCTGACTCTGCTGTCGCGGGACGGCGGGAGGATGCCAAGGCCAGGCTCGCTGGCTGGCTCAAGGGGAGGAGCTATCAACTGTGTCGCGGGACGGCGGGAGGATGCCGAGGGGGAAGGGGATTCGGCCGTGACGGCGCGCGAGGGGAACAAAAGGGAGAGGGCGAGCAAGGTGGGAGGAGGAAGAAGCATTGGAGAGAGAGGGGATCGAGTGGGGCGCTTGCGTGCAAGAGCACAGGAGAGATCGAGAGAGCGGCGGCGGCCGGCAGGGATCGAGGAAGAAAGGAGCGACGAGGTCAATGAGTTTGTCTCGCATGCGTGGGCATAGTAGGTGGGCTGGGTAGTTAAGCTGGATTGGGCCGTGCTATCCTGATCTGGCCTGGTTGCCTCTTTAAGACTGTTTTTATTCTTTTGTTTTATTATTTTCAGAAAACTGTTTTGATTCGTTTGTTTTATTATTTGGCCAAAAGAGTAGAGCGAGGTGGCCTGGCCAAAATAGTAGTGCATCAAACACCCGTGAAGGTTTGTTCATCCAATGCTTCAGTTACGTGCTATTCCTGACCCCGAGCCTCGGCATGCACCACAATTACACTGTGACATATATTCAGCATCAAACCTAAAGCTAGGCAGATGCGATTTAATCATCTGCATACTCTATGGACGGCTCTGCAATAAATTAACCCGGTTTAGTTTTACTTTCGCACGCCAAGTATTACTTCTTATTTTCTAAAAAAAAAGGAGTTTTTAATGGGACGTTCCGAACACAACCGATCATAATGAGACATGAAATTCATTCGTGATTGTTGGAATATTTTTCATTGCAGACATTAAGGTACAAGAAAGTGCTGGTTTTTTTCCCTACGATTATCCGGACGAAGTTTGTTAAGCTGCCTATGCGAGAATGGGTTCTTTTCTTCAAACGATTAACATCCTATTTAAGAAAACATATTCCTTGCTATTTGGCTAAAATAATTATACGGTCTAAGAAAAATTGAGAGTGTGCTGATCCTTTCTAACTGTTGTAGCATGGTTTTCGCATTTATAGATAGCCATATTTTTGGCCGAGTGCATACAAAAATAACATAAATCCAAAAATAAATAATATTTTGTTAATAGGTGAAATTTTTATCACATATCTCGTATTGAAAGTTTGCAAGTTTGCATTTATATGTTTAGGTATAGCGCTTAAACTGTGCAAATCAGTTCGAAGGTTGAGCTGTTTGCGTGACTTTTAAGTCCACCACAAGATTTTAAACTATTAGTGATATTTTTAAGAATAATTTAATCAAGATAATCAGCTGTTTTTCAATTGAGTAGGAACCGGTTTTCGTGAAACAGAATTTCTCTCCCCGTTGCAACGCACGGTAATATTTAGGCATCACCCTAAAATATGTACCAGTACGACACACTCTATTGTACCTCCAATGATATCTAACCTGACACCCCAACCATGCCACAAAAACTTACTTTCTTGACTGCAGATTTTATATTGTTACAGTGCACGAGGTTTGTTGTAATGTTTTTTATTAGCCCGTAGCAACGCACGGGCATTCAACTAGTAGGCATAGTCGGTTTAAACTTTCCTTACGTGTAAACTAGGTCGGTTACGAACTCCCGAGACCCAGCCTATTTAAAGGCTGGGAGGGGCGCCGATCACTACTGGGAAAAGCCCTATCAGTGGTGCCTGGTGCGCCACAGAATCGTCGCCACAAAATTTTTATTTCTGTGGCGCACCAGGCAGATGCGCCACAGAAACCCACTTTCTGTGGCGCACCGAGCTTGGTGCGCCACACAGAAATGCGGATTTCTGTGGCGCACCGAACTGGTGCGCCACAGAATTCTCAAAAAATTCAAAAAATTCAAAAGCTGCAAAAAAAAGTTTCAAAAAAAAATCAGAAAAATCAAAATATGAAATAATATGAAAAATCCTATTTATTGGAATTATTTTCAAATTTTTTGAATCTTTTGAACTCTACCTTCCCGCTAGGTCACCCATCCTCAAAGTGCTCCAACCCTAGCACGCTTAACTTCTAAGTTCCACCAACTTCACCTACCCTTGTGCTACTCAAGTTCTTATTGATATATATATCATATGAATCCTCTTAAGTCTTGTATGTGTGCATGCTACCTATGTGTTAAAGTTCAGATTTTTAAAAAACTTCTAAACTTTGAAAATAATTTAAAAGTTTCAAAAATCCAAAAAAATTCAAAAAAATTCAAAAAAATTCAAAAAATCCAAAAAAGTCAAAACATTTTAAAAAGTCAAAACACTTCAAAAAAAATTCAAAAAACCAAAAAAGTCAAAACACTTTAAAAACATTCAACAATCTTCTTTGTTATATATTTCTGTGTCTTTCTTGAATTTTTGAAGTTTTTTGAATTTTTTGAATTTTTTTGATTTTGCTGCGAAAAATCGTCTGTTTCAAATAACTTTTTTTTCTTTTTGAATTTGAGGAATCTGTGAATTGCTGACCGGGTAAACCCGGGTGGATTCGAACTCGGATTTTTCTCACGATTTTTTTGACATATTATTTGCGTTATTTCGACGTCGTATGCAAAAGTTATGGCCGTACAAAGATTTCTTTTTCATTTGTTGCAGAAAAGGTCAAAATTCATATTTCAAAATTTCTACGCGTACTAGACACTCATACCTAGCCACATGTCAAAGGGTTTTAATTTTTGAAATTTTTTTCATTTTTTTTAATTCCTGGAAGACTAAAAAAGGCGATCCACGGGGGGGGGGGGGTGGGATTTGAAAAATGAGATTCTGTGGCGCACCCAGCTTGGTGCGCCACAGAATGTGACCTTTCTATGGCGCACCTGCCTGGTGCGCCACAGAATGTCAACTTTCTGTGGCGCACCTGCCTGGTGCGCCACAGAATTTTTTTTTTCAATTTTTTACCTGCCCCCTGGATAACTTTTTGTGGCGCACCTGGCCTGGTGCGCCACAGAAATGTGACTTTCTGTGGCGCACCTGGCCACGTGCGCCACAGAAAGTCACATTTCTGTGGCGCACCAGGCCTGGTGCGCCACAGAATTATATTTCTGTGGCGCACCAATTAGAGGTGCGCCACAGAATACAACCTACCTATAATGGTTTTCCTAGTAGTGGATCTAGGGACAAACCATACTCGAACCACCAAAGATCTAGCGAGATCATCATCTCGCCGGAACCTCCTTGTAACCTCATAATCTCACGCGATCAATAACAGACAAGCAGGAAGTAGGATCTTTACCTCCACCCGAGGGGACTGAACCTGGGTAAATCTTTGACTCTGCTTGTCAGCCGACGAAGCTACCAGTACTACCACGTTCTCTCCCCATAATCTCAACCCTAGGTCCTTAACCATGGGATTTGATGAGTGTACCCCTCGTCACCACGCCACCAAGGACGCCGGCGTCATCGCCGGTCTCAACGTCCTCCGCATCGTCAACGAGCCTACCGCGGCAGCGATCGCCTACGGCATCGACCAGAAGGGGTCTGAGAAAAACGTGCTGGTATTCGATCTCGACGGCGGTACCTTCGATGTCAGCGTGCTGGCCATCGACAATGGTGTGTTCGAGGTCCTGGCAACCAACGGGGACACTCACCTCGGCGGCGAGGATTTCGACCAGCGCCTCATGGACTACTTCATCAAGCTGATCAAGCGGAAGCATGGCCGGGACATCATCGGCGACATGCGCGCACTGGGGAAGCTGCGCCGGGAGTGCGAGCGCGCCAAGCGTGCGCTCAGCAACTAGCACCAGGTGCGCCTCGAGATCGAGTCGCTCTTCGACGGCCTCGACTTCTCAAAGCCGCTCACCAGGGCGCGGTTCGAGGAGCTCAACAACGACCTCTTCCGGAAGACGATGGTGCCGGTGAAGAAGGCCATGGCGGACGCTGGGCTCAAGAACGCTGATATCGACGAGATCGTGCACGTGGGCGGCAGCACGAGGATCCCCAAGGTGCAGTAACTCCTCAAGGACTACTTCAACGGCAAGGAGCCCAACAAGGGGGTCAATCCCAACGAGGCCGTCGCGTACGGCGCCGCCGTGCAGGCTAGCATCGTGAGCGGACACGTCGACGAGAAGACCCAAGGCATGATCCTGATCGACGTCGCGCCGCTTACCCTAGGCATGGAGACAGTCGGAGGTGTTATGACAAAGCTGATCCCGAGGAACTCGGTGGTGCCGACGAAGAAGACGCAGGTGTTCACGACGTACCAGGACAAGCAGACCACCGTGTCCATCAAGGTGTACGAGGGCGAGAGAAGCATGACCAAGGACAACAGGCTCCTCGGCAAGTTTGATCTATCTGGGATCCCACCGGCTCCGAGGGGTACGCCGCAGATCGAGGTGACGTTCGAGGTGGACGTGAACGGCATCCTCCACGTGCAGGCGGCGGACAAGGGCACCGGCAAGTCGGAGAAGATCACCATCACCAATGACGACCGTCGGCACAGCCAGGAGGAGATCGACCGGATGGTGCGCGAGGCAGAGGAGTTCGCGGAAGAGGACCGGAAGGTCAGGGAGCGGGTCGACGCCAGGAACAAGCTGGAGACGTACGTGTACAACATCAAGAACACTGTGGATGGTAAGATGGCCGACGCGATGGAAAGTGACGAGAAGGAGAAGATCGAGGAGGCCGTGTGGGAAGCGAACGACGGGCTCGAGGGCAATCTGGAGGCAGAAAAGGAGGACTATGATGAGAAGCTCCGGGAGTTGGAAGACGTGTGCAACCCTGTCATCTCGGCGGTGTACCAGACATCTGGAGGTGCACGCATGATAACAGCGCCGAGGAGGACGATCACGATGAGCTGTAGGACGATGGCTTGTTAGAGCTTTATTATCAGTATAGTTTTTTCCTACAAATATATGGAAGACGTTGCAGCTCAATTCTACTGTAGTTTGCACTTAAATCTCAAATATTTTTCCTGATTTTTACTGCATGCACTGTCCGTCTTGTAAATAAAATAAGAGTAACTAATTCAGTTGATCATCAGTTACGTGCTGTAATTATACAACTCCATTATTTTGTCAGAACCAGGTTACAAAGTCGGTTCATATATAAATGTTACTAAACCGGTGCACCAGTAGATATATGTATCTGAATTTATTCTGCTGACGGTAATGAAAAAAGTTGCAATTCTCAGGTCAAGAATTGTTGCCTGTTTAGCCCCTAGCAACCTGGATCTGTTAGAACATGGAAATGAACTTGGCAGTTCGAGCCTTTATTACTGCCATGAAGCTTGATGCTAAATTGGTTTAGGTTTTGATTTTCAATCTCTGACTTAGTGTTTGTTTCATCCTTGCCGAATGATTGATGTACAATTTGATCACTGAAAATACAACTCGTCGACATTGTATGATATTTTACTGCGTGAAGAGGATTGCAAATTACCCATCTTCTCTTTGCTTGCCCGCTTCCGTGAACCGCCAGCAAGATGAGTAGAATCACTTGGCGCGGATTTAGTATTTGAAGCCGACTTCTAGGGGCTTGCCACCATAAGAATTTTTAGCATGGTTAATAATATAATGAACTGCTCTCTATATAGGGTTGCCATGTAATCCATTGCCTAATAGCCATCATCTAAAATCACTCATATAATAATGTAGACTACTGATTCGCAAAAAAACGTAGACTATAATATTGATTATTGTCTTTATTGCTCAAGAGTTTGAACAACCATGTCACCTCTATTGATCTGTGTCACACCGATAAAACTTGGTCGCTACTCTCCTAACCGACTAGTCGGAGAGGATACGAATGTCCATTCACCCTACCACCCATCTTCCTTCTAGCTTCCTTGATCAACGACGAGTAAAGATCCCGGAAAAGATCAAAGGGAGTACAATACACTTTATATTCACGTCTTGAATAATGAGGGGGAGAAGGAAGAAAGTCTGATTTCTCTCTCCTTTGTGGATATGCCCTTATTCAGCTCTTGAAAGAGAGAGAGATAGAAAGAGAGAATGATCAAACTCAACTAGACGGCAATTCCTCTTGTTCAAACCTCTCTTGCTGAGTCTTCTCCTCATAGTGAGTTTCGCTCTCGCTTCGCGTGTCCTATACTGACTGATCAAACACCCTTGGCAAACAAGGACCATGGAATGGGGTGCATGCTTTTTTCAACCTAGATATTTATGAAATGGTTGATTTAGATTAGCACTTAGTATAAATATAACAATAACTATAAATTTGCCCGGGGTTTAGTTCGGTCATGTTCCGCCCCTGATGTCGGGCACGTCCTCTCCAACAGCGGGTGGCGGAAAATATTTGCGCCCATCCCGTGCAAGTTACACCATTGCAGCCTTGTGCAACGTGTTGTCGGCAACATGCTCTCCTCTTTGCAGTCGGGTCAATTCCTTGCTTGACCGCTTGTGGTTTATTGTGTAATTGTGTTTCTGGCCACCTCCAAGCATGGTACATGAGCCTTGGGCATCGGAGATTGATTTTAAAAACTCCTCCTTACTTTTGGTTTTATCTTATCACACACTCCTTAGCCAAAGCAATCTCTGTTGAGTCAAAGGGAAAGATACACAATCCTAGCACCAGCCTTTAGCTTGTAATGACCTTCGAGGATAAGTTTAACCAAGAGCTCACGTGTCAGCGCCCCTTCACCTCCGATCAACCAACAAGGATCAAACGGCACCAATTCGGCCAAATCAGGTACACGTAACCCTCTAAATTTTGAACAAACTGGTTACTATGTTCCTCTACCTCATGTTGGTGGGGCCCCTCCACCTCCTACCCGGCGTGGCCCTTTCACCTCCCGTCAACCAACAAGGGTCAAATAGCACCGAGTCGGCAAAATCGGGTCACCCTATAAACATTGAACAAATTGGTTATGCCAAGTGTTGGTTGATGGCCTAAAACGAGAGACTTGGTGATAAAACTTGCCCCAAGTTGCGCTTAAGGGAAAATGTTTGTTTTGATTGTGGTTCTGTGAAATTCTAACCCCAATTGTCGTGTGCTTTTGTGACGTTTGCTCCAAATCTGCAAGATATAAACACTTTCTCACTATGTTTATTGTGGAAGCGATGTTTTCTTTTCATATATCATAGGATAATGGACTAGATGTTTTTGTTGTGTTCTTGTGGTGCAGTCGATACCGTTACCTTGGACGATGTTGAAGTTTTTCCAGAACTTGCAGTGGGGACAACGAGTGTTAGAAAATTAAGATGGAACAACCGGAAATTTACGGCTGTTCTTATACTGTATGTTGAGTAGACTCTGTGTATGTGACAACGACATTACAGGTTTTTGTAATATTTCAGGTGAACTGTTCAGTTTTTTTTTTAATGGAATGGTGAACTGTTCAGTTAATCAATGGCATCTCGAAATGGACCCAACGATCTGTCTTAGATGGGCTGAGGATAGAAATTGGGATCTGTCATCTAATGGCCCGTTATCAACCCATTTCGGACACCACAAGCATTTGCCTCAGAAGAAGCCGCTGCGTGTCCTCCACTCCACCCATTTCTGCATATAACCCACCAGTAGCTTCCAGAACCAGCACCAACTCCCTCCCCAAGCCACAACCACAACCAAAACCCCAAACCCCACCACCGTCTCCACCCCAGCGCGCCGCCGCAACCGCCGCCGCCACCGCCGGCCGCGATGAGGAGGGGAAAGGCGAAGAGGGAGAAGGCCCCCCACGAGGTCACCCTGAAGAAGGTCACCACAGTCTCTTACTACCGCTGGTGGTGGCAGGACGACTACCTGGAAGACGGCGATGTCGGCGTGGTCCGCATCGACCCCTGGATAGGGCGCAGCCTCGCCGTCACCGACACCACCTTCTCCCAGGCCGACTATGCCACCACCGCGTGGCTGAACGAGATCGCCTCCCTCCTCCGCGGTGACCGCCTCCGCGCGCCCCTCGTCGTCGGCCTTGTCGCGCTCCGCGGCCGCCCGCCCAGAGAGTCGTCCTGGTGCACCAAAGGCCCGCGCGGCAACCCGCAGCACCCCGACAACCCCATCCGCTGCATCGCGCTCTCCGTCGGCGGATCCCACGCGCTCGTCTACCAGCCCGACTGCCTCTACTTCAGGTACACCGGCGGCCTGCTCCCCTTCAGGGACGACAACAAGATGAAGAAGCTCCGCGAGTTCCTGGCCGACAAGCGCGTCGTCGTGGCCTGCCTCGGCGCGGCAAAGGTGGTGAAGAAGCTGGCGGAGGAGTGGGGGGTGCACGTGGCGCGGCCAAGGGAGCTGACGGATCTGTTCGCGCACGCCTACGGGAAGGGGATCGACGTGAAGCCTGAGGTGCTGCCGGGGGAGCCGCCGAAGCCGGATACGAGCTACTCCTGGATGAGCGTTGAGGGGGCCAAGAGGGCGCGGGCACATGCCGAGGTGGAGCAGCAGCTGTATGCGGAGAAGAGCAAGCCGGGGAGGTGGATCCCGAAGGTGATCGAGGGGCTGAGCATGGAGTACATGGCGCGCGTGGCTCTGGGCGAGGACATGCGGCTGGCGCCGTGGCCCGCGAAGCTGGCCGACGCGGACTGGGGCCGCGACGACCTGGGCAACGACGACTGGATGTACGCGACGCGCGACGCCTACCTCTCCTTCGACATCGCCGCCCACTGCCTCCCGAAGATCGGCGAGCCCGTTGCCTGAGATCGTTCGAAGCCGCAACCTGCAAGTACGTTCCGTCTCTCTCGCGATCGACTATGGACATGCTGGTGACTCGTGATCTACATACATCTCACGTACTCGTTGGCACTATCTGAACTTGGCGACAACTGTTTGGTTTCAATGCTTTGGGTTGAATCCGTGTGCCGATTGATCCGCGTCAGTTGCTCTTTGTAGTATTCCATTACACAATTAGTACTGTTTATTCTTCTTATGGCCGGAATGGTACATTGGTACACCAGTTAGTATGAACTATGAAGGGATGGAATGCTGTTGGTGATGCTTTATTGAAATGGATCGGTATGCAGTTTGATCTGATATGTTGTTAGTCCTTGGTTCGATATACACTATCTTTGATTCTTTGTAGCTCGTTTCAATACTTGCTTCCTGATCCATTTTGATTTACTGTCAATCGACCTGTGTGGTGTGGAACTGCGAGTTTTACTGATTATGTCATCCATGATGGCATTTGAACCCTTACTGCTTCAGGTTTATCATGAAAGTAGACGTGCATTTACCTCTCTTGAGGCCTGATCATTGATCAATACCCATTTTAGTTAAATTCATGGGATGTGATTTCAGTATCGATACCATCAACATTAAGTACTAGATCCGGTAAGCGTCGATGAATGATCTTCTTTGTTCCATATGATCAGATATTCAGATTAGTCAATGGCATCAAGTGCTCATGTGTTACCTAGATGTTCTCTTCAGTACGAAGTAGCATATGTTTTGGTGTGCATAGTTTCTCTGTTGTGCTTGCAGTAAGACTCAGCATGAAGATAATCGAGTCTATGGTATGTTATATTTGATTGCTGTTTTGAACCTACATTGGGGCACCTGTTATGATCAGATATTCAGATTAATGAATGGCAGGAAGTGCTACCTAGATGTGCTCTTGCAATATGTAGTAGCATTTGTCTTGGTGTGCATAGCTTTAAGGCTCAGCATGAAGCTAATTAAGTCTATGATATGCTATATTTGGTTGTTGTTTTGAACCTACATTGGGGTACCTAGAATCGTGCTACTGGTAGTTGATGGATGCATGTGTGCCCGTCCAATTTCTGGTCCGATGCTGTCATGATCTGAATTATTGTTGAGCAGATGTATTCAAAGTGTGATCGGATGCAGTTGTGCAATAAAAATTCTGATTGAATATGGGTTAAGGACTTAAGGTGCGTCGGGCATTTTGCTGACGGTTGTTAGAACCCCTTGTAGACACGATCTGAACTTGGTCACACCTGTTTGGGTTCAGCTGGGTGTGGGTTTAGCTTGTTCTGTGCTGGTGTTGCGTTCAGTTGTTTTGTGCTTAGTGTAGTAGAGTAGTGTTAGTAAGTGATGGATTGATGTTGGTGATACTTGGCTGTTATCTGCGTTGCAAAGTATGGTATGTTTGGGTGATTGGGTCTACTCAGCCATTTCCTTCATTTTCAAAAGATGATTTCATCCCTTATTCAATCATACTTAGTGCTAGACTACTAGCTACGTTGCCAGGTGAGGGTATACCCTTGACACCCATTACTCAATTGATCCATTAATTGCTTCCTAATGACAATCAATCAAAGCCTGTAATGGAAGTAGAACCGAGAGACCTAAGCCTTTTCTGGAGGACACTGACTGCTGAGTTGGTCTATCCACCGTAGCGACGAGTGTGTCGGTATGGTTGCATTCCATAACTGGCTCAGGCGAACTGCACGAGCACAGCCAACAAAATGTATACCCATTTCTTTACCAAAGAATTGGCAAGATACCCAGCCAATCTTAGGCTTTGACCTCATATTAGTTTAACTCATGGGATGAGATTGCAGTATCCATTGGTCTTCCTTGTCCATATGATTAAATATTCAGATTAATGAATGGCATCAAGTGCTACTTAATTAGAAGTGCGCTTGCAATATGTAGTAGCATTTGTCTAGGTGTGCATAGCTTCTCTGTTGTGCTTGCCTTAAGGCGTAGCATGAAGCTTATTAAGTCTATGATACGCTGTATTTAGTTGCTGTTTTGAACATACATCTGTGGCACATGGAATTGTGCTATTACTAGTTGATGCCTTGATGGATGTATGTGTTGGTTCTTCTGATTTCTATGCATGCTATGATGCCATGCTCTGAGTTACTGTTTAGCGAATGTATTACAAGTGTTTTTTTCACAACTGTGATCGGTTGCACACTTGCACTTGTGCAATCCAAAGATCTGATTGAATATGTGTCAAAGTGTGGTAGGCATTTTGCTGGCAGCTGTTAGATCCTGGCAGATACGATCCGAACTTGGCCACACCTATTTGGGTTCAGCTCTTTGTTTGGGGTGTGGGTTTAGCTTGTTCTGTGTTTAGTGTAGTACAGTAGTGGTTGTAAGTGACGGATTGCTGGCTGTTATCTCTGTTGCAAAGTATGGTATGTTTGGGTCTACTCAGCCATTTCCTCCATTTTTCGGAAGATGATTTCATCTCTGATTCAATCATACGCCGTAGTAGTGGATTGTTGGCAGCTATATCCTCCATTGTCTTGAAGATGATTTCATCCCTAGTCACACGTAGTGCTGGAATACTAGCTACGTTGAGCCAGATAAAGGTTTACACTTTTAGACACTTTACTTCATTGATCCAATATTTTCTTGCTAATGACAATCGACCAAAGCATGGAATGGAAGTAGATTAGTCCTGAGATATTTTTGGAGGACACTGGCCGCTGAGTTGGTCTATGGAGCAACGAGTGTGTCGGTCTGCGATCTCATTCCATAGCTGGCTTCAGCCGAACTGCAGGAGCACAGCGAACATACTGTATATCTATTTCCCAGTCAAAGAGAATGTGTAGCCTAGAATTAGCAAGATACCTAGTCTAGCACGTAAGCGCATCTCAGCCGTTGCGCGTTCAATAACCCTCCTAATAGGGTTATTGGACGCGCCAGCACGAAATTGCCCACCACCGTGCGCCTAATATTCCAAACCTTGCCGGATGGTCCAATACAGCTTCCAGCAATTCAGCTTCGCGCCCTGTTCCTATGGAGTCAAGCGGACGCGTCGGCAACCGCGACAATACTGACCCGCGGGCACCACACGGCAGCGACCCCAACCATTTCTTTTCTTCCCCACCATCTCTTTCGGCCTGAACTCCTTCCCTACCTACTGAATCGTCGTTGCCGCCGCCCCCCTTTCGTTATTGGTCCTCCCGCGCTCCCCCGCTCTCCCCATCGCTCTAGCTGTCGTCTCTTCTCATTCCAACAGTAGTATTTTGGTCGCCCCTATGCTGCCGCCGCCTCCCATGACCTCAACATGCTGCAATGACATCAACATGTTGCAATGCTCACCGGTTTTTAGCCGACTTGCTAAAGGTGATGCTCCACCATGCAAATACGAGATCAATGGTCATATGTATAACAAGGGGTACTATTTAGCAGATGGTATCTATCCACGATGGTCTACATTTGTCAATACCATTTCTAATCCTCTAAATCAGAACCAATCTCTCTAAGCACAGGAGAGAGAGAGAGAGAGGCAATTGTAAAAATCCATCTAGGGTTACGTCCCCTCGCCGGCGACGCCGGCGGTCCGCTCCGCCTCCGGTGGCCTTAGGGCCTTCGAGGCGTGGCGGACCACGGCCTCTCGCTGACGGATCTAGCGCTAGCGGAGGGCGCATGGAGGTGTGTTTCCGGCGGATCTCGTGGGATCCAGTCCGTTTTCAAGTTCGTCTGTGTGGTTGCAGGTTTGGTTCTTCTGATTTACGATTGTCTTCGTTGGCGATGGTTACTACTCTGGTGTGCTGGTTCCTCGAGGCCTTAGCACGATGACTTCCCTAGCGGAGGGTGCGTGGAGGTGTGTGTCCGGCGAATCTCGTGAGATCTAGTCCGTTTTTGTCTTCGTCTGTGTGGTTTCAGGTCTGGTTCTTCTGATTTACGATTGTCATCATTGGCGATGGTTACTGCTCTGGTGCGTTGGTCCCTCGCGACCTTAGCACGATGACTTCCCGTCTGTTTACTACAACAAGCTCTACTACGACAAGTTTTACCCGGCTCCAGTGAGGGAGGGGTGACAACAGCGGCGCGCCTTTGGCTTCAGTGTTTTTAGTCGTCGCTAGGTGGTCTTAGACCTATTTGTAATTTTTATTACTTTTATAATTCTTTGTACCGTTGTTGATGATTAATAAATTGGTTGGCCTTTCAAAAAAAAACAATCTCATTTTGCAGCAAAACAATTTTTATGTGTGCAATTTATTTATTTTGAAGGACAAGCAGCTGGCCCCCTAATTGAGTGTGCAATGTTTTTCAATTTAAATAAGTGTATGAATTATTTATTTATATTCATGAACGATTTTATGTGTTCAAAAGTATATATATGATTTATTCTAGACATTGTAGATTGAATTGTCTTTATTTGAGTGAAATTTGGTTTAAATTTTATTAGGAGCGCTGATGGCGCCCAATAGGGCTGCAAACTGTGTCACCCTCTCAATAACACTTGTCCGGCACTCTTGTCGGACGCTCTGTTGAGACTTGAGAGCGCCGGTGGAGATGCTCTAAGGCTTTGAACTCTGCTGGCTACCATGTATTCCTCTTTGAGGCAAACCTTGAAGCCAGTCAAGTTTACACGTCGGATTACCTCCTCTTCATTATGCCACTGATTATTAGAGGACAATAAGATCGAAATAGCTGCTCACACTAAAATAAAGGTGCTAAGGAACAAAGTATGGAAACTACAGTAGACTATATTCTGGAGTAGAGGTAAGAATTAAACTGCTGCTTGTGTGGATTTTGATCCTAACAGGGTAGCATGACCAAAGGCAGGAGATAACCAATTCTCTACCAGATAACCATCAATCACATCACATAATTCTTAAGTGTATTGGACACAAGAACTCTGGTTCCTAGCTTTTATGCAAAGCAGAGAAATAAACCTGCCAAGTGAGCAATAAGCCAAAGGTAGACGAGGACAATGAGAGGTAGATTAACTGTAATAAGGAAGCAGTGACCAAACTATATTTGCAACGATATGACCATAACATCTCAGCATTATAAGGTGTATAAATTCTATGATAATAACAAAATCTTTTCAGGATCTGACAGTCATTTGCTATGCTTTTCGATCACTCTAGGGATTCCTCTGTTCATAGACTCTTGCTTGCATATCGAACCTAGTTGGGGGTGCGGTACAGCTTGCCGAAAACATGCAGCACGGCAACGACAGCAATAAACCCAATGCTCATGATCAGAACAGCGTTCGGGGACATCTTGCGCCCAGCAGTCTCATCTGTGTAGAACTGAAGCATTGTACTGGCGCCACTACTACCTCCAGCAGCAGCTGCACCGCCAGCGGGTCGACGCCTGCGCAAGCTTGCAGCAGCTGCTGCACTCCCTCTCGCGGGTGCATCACCATTGGCCACCATCTTGTTTTATCTCCCTGCATGGAAGTAGGAGTTCAGATCAGAAGGCTTGTAGCACTAGTATCACAAAGGACCAAAACATGCACAATATTGCAATGAACAAATGGCAAGTAACCAAAAGGCAGGGTCCCGAAAGTACAATTACAAGTGAAGTTTTCACAGTTAAACATTTCAAGCTACCATTTGTGCTGCTTTATCTAGATTTTGTAACGTACTGTAGTAAGTTAAAAGATAAACTCATCATTGCCAGAGCTAAATTGACAGCCACCCACAAACTTGTAATAATCAAAATAATTGTTCTGAGGGCATGGCCAAAAAGCCCCTGCCCTGATACACTGCCGAAGTGAAACTGTAGAAAAACTAACCATCAAGACGAATGTGCAGAACAAAATCTTACACGCAAAGATTAACATATAAGATGTAACACAGGAAGATCATAAGGGCGTCATGAATTTCAATGAAAAGGCGGTTAAGTAAAGATCTAATCGTATACAGATGGGCCGACGCAAGGATCAGGAGGAAGATTTCTCCTGATAAATCATCCCAACTCAGAATCTACGGACGAACACGCGATCGCAATGGTACCTAAAACGCATCCCCAGATTTGAATCCTCCGCAACACGGACCTCAATTCCGCCGAGGCAATCCAAAGGAAAACACAAAGAGGGAGCCTACGTTCTCTCCGGACACACAAGGCGTGGGATCACGGACAGGTCTGCTCACAGAAAATATGAGATCGCTCGCACCTGAAGAATTCGCCCTCGCCGATCTCTGCCCTCGACTGCAACCAGGCGCCGTAAATCCAAAGTGCGGAATGCTCTCTCCCTGCCGATTCGGGTCGGGTCTGGTCTGTTCGTTGCTTGACGTGGTTCGCGCGATCTGATTGGACGGGACACGTCCCAAGCGATCAATCTCGGCCGTTCGTTCTGTTATCGGGTCTTCGGTTATCCTGGGCCACCCGACAAGATGTTTTTTTTTTACATGCACCCGACAAGATGTTAACTGAAAAGGTTGCTACTGTAATGTCAGATCAGAAAATCACAAACACGAGACGCTCAAAATATTGTGTCGCACCCGTGTTTTTTCTGTATTTCTCAACTTGCAAACTCACGGTACAAAATCTTGGACAGGCTCGTGTGCATCTATATCTATACCTAATAATAAAAGCAATAAGGTTTCTCTCTTCGTCCGTCGTCTTTGTGCCTTCGTACGTCCCTAATAATAAAAGCAATAAGGTTTCTCTCTTCGTCCGCTGTCTTTGCGCCTTCGTACGTCGAGCTTTCCACCTTTGTACGTCGATCCGTCCACGCTACCTCCTCACCGATAGCCCACGCAGCAAGCCCATGATCGGTCCCCGCAAAAAAAAAGCAAGCTCATGATCGGTGACGAGACGTAGCCTCAGGGACGGAGCCAGGAAGTTGACACAAGGGGAGCCAATTAAACACCAAAAAAGTTGGAGGGGGCCATGTGGGTAAATATTGTCTAAAACTCAGGTCAAATCCACAAATTATAGGAGGTATTTCACAAAAAAATCAATCATGCCGGGGGCCATGGCCCCTACTTGCCCCCTGCTGGCTCCGTCCCTGGTAGCCTGTACATACTCATCGAGATAAGGAAATCAGATCGGATTCCATCAAAAAAGAAGAAAGAAAATGAATCAGATCGGAATTCCAGAAAGGCGAGGAAACGTAGTACATACATACTCCTTAATATGTTTCCGGATATTTCCCATATATATACTCCTGTTTTTGTAACGGGCGCATCAAAGTTTCGATTGATCCACTCTGCCGTGCACTCGCTCACTCTCGCCGGAAAGTGGAATTCGCGGGTACCGGCTGCCGCACGCTCGTCGGCCGTTGACGGAAAGTGAGGCCGCTTCCATCTCCCAATCATCTGGGTTCCGCACACGGCAACCGCGACAAAACTTTGTGCGAGCCGTCATCAACATATACTGCCGTGGTCCTCTATTACATAGTTAATAGCGTAAAACTACCACTTTTATAGCCAAATTTATCGATTGGTACCAGTGGACGCCGCAATCTCATTTTGGTACCACATTTTGCCCAGGTTGTCTCATTTTGCCCAAATGACGCTCTGATTCAATTTAGACAGCCGTTCTGACAGGGAGGCCCCACCTGTAAGGTGATGTGGCAAGTAGGCCCCACTTGTCAGTCTAATTAAATAACCAAAATATGTATAAAAAAGGAAATATCTGAGAAAATAAATTATTTGGGGGAGGTGCACTGTGGGGCCCACAAGTCAGCCTAATAAAAATCAAAATATAAAAAATATCTAAAAAAGGAGGCCCTTGCTCGCACCGGGGCTGCCAGACGACGTGGCCATGGAGTGCCTGGCGCGGGTGCCGAGCCGGTCGCACCGTCCGATGCGCCATGTGTGCCAGGGCTGGCGTCGCGCCGTCGGGTCGCTGGAGTTCCGTCGGCGCTGGAGAGTCGCCTGGGCAGCCGAGGACGTCGTGTTCCTCGTCCAGGACGGAAAGCCAAGCTCGCGGCCGGAGTGCTGGCTGACTACGGCTAACCTCACCACCAACGAGTGGCGGCGCGTGAAGGGCGCGGCGTCATGGAGCGGCATGCCACTCTTCGCCCGGTGCGCGTCCGCCAGCGACGGCAGGCACGTCGCCGTCGTCGGTGGCTGGGACCCAGCGACGTTCCGCCCCACCCGCGATGCCGGACTCTCGGAGCTTCTTCGGGTGCGCCAGAGGCAACGGCGTAGTCGTCGTCGCCGGTGGCCACGACCAACACAAGAACGCGCTCCGCTCCGCCTTCGCGTACGACATCTCGGTCGACGCCTGGCGCGCGCTCCCGGACATGCGAGAGCAGCGCGACGAGCCGCGGCTCGTCGTCGCGTCGCACGGCCGCGTCGTCGCCGCCAACGGTTACCCGACCAACGCCCAAGGCGCGTTCAAGATGAGCGCCGAGTGCTACACCACCGGCAGCGACGCCTGGTCCGAGGCGGGAGACATGGTGTCCGAGCCCGATGCGGCCGGACGGACGGCCCTAGCCTTGGTGGGCGGGAAGGTCTGGGCCATCGGGCCTGGAAAGGGCGGCGTGCGGGAGTGGGACGGTGCGTGGAGGGACGTCGCGGACGGGCCGCCCGGCATGAAGGCATGCGTGGAGACGGTCGGCGTCGGCGACGGCGCTGCGGTGTTTGTGTTCGGCATGGTGGCCGATGACGCGGAGGAGAGCGGCAAGTACGTGGCGTGGGTGATGGACGCCGGTGCCGCTCGGTGGGGCCGTGTGGCCGTGCCGCAGGGGTTCGGCGGGTTCGTTTTCTCGGCCGTGGCGGTGCGAGTCTAGTTCAGCCGTGCGCACAGGGCACCTCCACGGGTGCTCGCCCTCGTCGCGGCGCCAGGAAGACGAGAGCGTCCCTGTTGACTTTTCTTTTTTTTGATATTTTTATATTTTGATTTTTTTATTAGGCTGACAAGTGGGACCTACCTTCCACCTCACCAAATTACTTTTTTAAAAATTTTAATTGGGCTGACATGTAGGGCCTACTTGCCACGTCATCCTACAGGTGGGGCCGCCCTGTCAGAACGGCTGTCTAAATTGCATCAGCTCGTCATTTGGGCAAATGAGACAAACTGGGCAAAATGTGGTACCAATATGAGATTGAGGCGTACACTGGTACCAATCGGTAAATTTGGCTACAAAAGTGGTAGTATTACGCTATTAACTCTCTATTACACTACGATCGTACTCTCGAGAGTAGTTAGCATAAAACTACCACTTTACAAACTAAATCACAAAATACTACCACTTTTGCCCTGAATAACAAAAAAAAACTACCACTTTTGTTTCTACGGTAGCAAATCGCGCGAAATCCCGGATAACAGCGAATTGACGCTCAAACTGACAACACGGTCCCACATGGCAGCCCAATTAAAAATAAAAATAAAAGCATTTCCCTCACTCTCCATCGTGCCCCTTTGACCAACTCGGACGGCCGTGGTCTATGGGATGGGAGCGCGGCTACGCGGATGAGCAAGGCGGCGGCGAGGTTGAGGACGGCAGGGCGGCGGGTGCGTAGGCGCTGCCAGGCACTGGCGAGGATGCGGGCGCACCCCACGTGCGCGGGGAGCTGGGCGAGGAACTCGAGCGGGCGGGCACGGCGGAGCGCGCGTGGTAGCAGCTCCCACGTGGCGGAGCCGACGCAGAAATCGAGAGGGCGGGCACGGCGACGGCCTAGCGCTGGCCAGGATGCGGTGCGGGTGCGGTCACGCCACTAGTACAGAATGACACATCGGATACCCCTCTATGGAAACGGCAGGTGTTAGGCGACGGAGAATCGCGCTTTCCGCGCGGCCGGTGCGTACAAACCTGACCAGGCCCGCCTACATTGGCAACGGACCCTTTCCAATCTCTGTCACCTATTATATTGGCAACGGTTAATAAAATTGTCCATTTCCAATATTTGCCTCTATGGTAACGGATATAATTTTCCAACCGTTGAAAATGTTGATACGTGGAGTGTCGGGGGGCTGCCCCCGGGTAGGGCAAAGATGATGTGTTATGAACAGTTAAGGTCTAACCGGATCAAGGAAAGAAGAGCCGGCTAAGTTATCCGGGTCGGATCTCAAGGCGATTCGGTCAGTCCTACTTCAAGCCAGTGAAAGAAAAGACCAAAGGGGATCCGGTGAGGTTTAACCGGATCCAGGAAAGAAGAGCCGGCTAAGTTATCCGGGTCGGTCAGGAAGGACCCGGGTAGGGCAACTCGGATGATGCACAGGGGCCAAGTAATGTCAGTAAAAGTCACGGGCACTGTAAGGTTACTGACCGGGGCTCAGAAGACAGCAAGGTGCTGCCACAGGTTTTCCGGGTCACAAGCCCCTAGGCGCTGACTCGGCCTATTCGGGAAAGGGGCAGTGGCTAGGCTACTGTGGTCTACACTGCCTTAAGCTCAAAGAGGAAAGATAAGCCTGTGGTGAACAGAGGGTGAGCTGGGCTGAGTGACAGTGGCCAGTGTTTGTCCTGTTCTCCTTGTCCATGCCATTGTCCTCTGCGGCCAGGGGCAAAAGGGTAATTCGGTTACTGTATATAGGCAACACCACCTCCTCCGGTGGAGAGGATCGACCATTGTGAGCATCATTTCCCCCCCAAGCTTCATCTTCTACCTGGAGCTCTCTCCATTGTTCATCATACAGCTCAAGGAGCGCTCTGTACTTGTAAACACTTGAGATATAAGAGAGTAGGCTAGAGCTGCAGTAGGGGTGTTACCTCCACAAGAGGGCCCCGAAGCAGGGTACATCGTGGTGTTCTTCGCTGTTCTTGGTTTGCTTTGTTCTTGTTGTTTCCTGCGAGTTCTTGTTTGATCTTCATGCGTGCTTCATAAGCGCGCAAACCCTCCCCGGTTCCCCCAACGCCCAAGCGAGCCCACACTTAAGCCATACCCATGGCATCTGCCGTGACACCACCACGACAGTTGGCGCCCACCGTGGGGCAAGCATTGGCGTTGGCTGGGGTTTCCATCCGGACGGGCTCCGTCACTGGTGCCGGCGAGCGGGTCCTCTCCGGGCTCGTGTGCAAGCTCGGCGAGTTCAACTTCATCAGCGACAACGCGGGGTGCTTCTCCAACAAGCCTTTCCCCGCGAATGGCTTCCTCATGACGCTGGGCAGCTTCGTCACCTACGTCGCCACCGAGCCAGTTCGCGAGTACCCGGCGCAGGTGCTCGTGGCTGCGGATCCTCCTCTTTCCGCGCAGCTCGCGGAGGGCGTAGCGCTCGCCCTGGGAGCAGCGTGGAGGTCATGGTGGCTGCCGCAAACGCTGCTGCAGGCAAAGGAGGTGCCAGCACGAGCGTGCCAGAGGAGCTGGCCACGCCAGTCGATCCGGCTGACAAGCCGACCGGACAGCTAAGTTCCCTAAGGAGAAACCCGATCCGGTTGGTCCCCTTGGCATGTCAAGCAGGGATGCTTCCTTAGAGGGTATCTTGGAAAAGCTAGCTCGGCCAGTGGCTCCTGGAGCAAATGTTGATCTTACTGTAGCTCAGCTAGAGGCAGAGCGCCTGAGGTTGCAAAAAGAGGCTCGGTTAGTGATAGAGTCTAGGCAAGAGTTTGATAGAGACCTGAGAGAATACAATGCTGCCAATGGTATCACAGATGGCTTTACTCCTGTAGTGCACCGCTCGCGCAAGAAAGCCGAGCTGCGTAACAGAGGCAAGGACCTCAATGACGAGTTGGCTAGAGCTGCAGGTTCGAGCTCAAGTAAAGCCACTAGTCATAGGTCCGGAACAGGCAAGCCGGTTTATAGCTCCCCGGCTAAGAATCTTAGGGCTGCAGCAGCAGCACGAGCCGAGTTAAGTAACCTGACCGGGGATGCTTGGCGCAAGCAGGCGGAGAGAGTGAATGAGCTAGTGGATGTGTGCAACAGGCAGAATGAGGCCTACCGGAAAGCTAATCCGGATGCTGGTGGTTCCCGGGTAGTTGTCTCGGTTAGGGCTGCTAGCCAGAAATCTAAGGGGCAAGCGTCCTCTCCGCATGTTGTGATTGACCGAGCCAAAGTGTGAACTCGGGTAAGAGCAAGCAGCTGCAAACTTATGATGCGGTATATGCGAGCAAGCAGCTTGCAGCCCAAGGAAAAGGCGGACAAGCAGAAACAGTGGTGGTCAAGGCAATCCGGGTACTGGAAGGGGAAATTCGGCTGGCCGAGGTCAACCACCTCGCCACCCCGGACAGCAGGTGATGGCACAGGTGCAGCAGCAAAGTGGTGGCCAGGTGGGCTACCGCTACGACGATGGCAATTCGGCTATGGCGCGAGCCGGATACCAGACGTATGACAATGCATTGGCGTCGAGACTGGGGCCTCGGATGTTGGATCCGGATGATCAGCGTCTCAGGTTGGACAGAATCTACCAGTCCGAGAAGTTGGAAGAGCAAGGCCCACCGGGTCCACCATGCTTTGGACCTCGGATAATGAATGAGCCAAGTGTGCCGTTGTTCCAGCTCGGCCGCAACACGAAGCCGTATAATGGCAGCACCAAGCCACAGGATTGGCTGACGGACTATGTATCATCAGTGCACATTGCGGGGGGCAATCGCCGATGGGCGGTCCGGTATCTCCCGCATATGTTAGAAGGTCCAGCCCGATTTGGCTGAATAACTTGCCACCGGGTAGTATCAATTGTTGGATGGATTTGGAACAGGCGTTTAACAGCAACTTCTCCAGCACCTACAAGAGGCCAAACCGACCTCAGCTCCTGGCTGCGTGCAAGCAGGAAGAGAGGGAGACAGACCGAGAGTATTTGACTCGGTGGAGCAACATGCGCAATTCTTGCGAAGGTGTAGTGGAGGAGCAGGCCATTTCATGGTTTGCACAGGGATGCAGGCATGGTACACCACTTTGGCAGAAACTCCAAAGAGATATGCCGAAAACCCTGGCAGATATGATCCGGATAGCAGACACGTATGCGCTGGGTGATCCAACACAGCCCGCATTGGATGCAGTGGGAGCAAACAGGAGGCAACCGGTTAATAACCGAGTTGGGCCATTAAGGCCCAGTGACCGACATGAATTCGGTTACAAGAGAAGAGATCCGGATTACAGGTATGGTTCGGATCAAGTTGCTGCAGTAAACATGGATCAACCCGGTGGAGGAGATGCGCAGAGGCAGAAAACTGATGGTCCGGCTTGGAGGCCGAATCAAGGTGCTTGGCCGAAGAAAGTGTGGGAGGGACCAAGTCCACCTCTGACTTTTGAGTCCAGATTGGATGGGCCTTGCTGTTATCACACCACTGATCCGCGCAAACCGGCTAATCATTCGACCCGGAACTGTAGTTGGCATCACCGCATTCAGGCGGAAGGTCAAAGAGGACCACCTCAGAGAGGCGCTCCTAGACCGAATTTCAGGCCAAACATGCCGCTAACCGGAGCCAATGCGACCCCGGTCAACGCTGGAACTCCAAGGCCAGCAGCAACGAAGCCGGTTAACCTGGTGAACATGGGAGGCAGTGACAATGGTGATGGCCCAAGTAGGCAAGGTGGATACCCTGGGAATGATTACAAGGAAGCACATCAGAGTTATGTGGTTTTCGTGACCGAGCCAACTGACAAGAAAAGTCAGTTGAGACGAGCAAAGGAGGTGAATGCCGTGATGCCAGCAGTTCCAAAGTACTTGAACTGGTCTGAGCAGGAGATCACTTGGAGCAGGGCGGATAACCCAAGGATCATGCCAAGCCCAGGGAACTATGCACTGGTGGTGGATCCAACTTTGGTTGGACCCAAGCTGAACGTGAAATTTAGCCGAGTCTTGGTCGACAATGGCAGTGCCATAAACATCATGTATCGGGACACAATGGTCAAGTTGGGTATTTCGCCGAATCAGTTGCAACAGAGCAGCTGTACTTTCCATGGCATAGTACCCGGGGTATCTTGTTCCCCCATGGGTAAGATCTGGGTAGATGTGTTGTTCGGTACCAGGGACAATCACAGACTTGAGAGTCTCGAGTTCGAGGTGGTGGATTTGGAAAGCCCATACCATGCTCTGCTTGGCAGGCCAGCATTAGCCAAGTTCATGATATCTACTCATGTGGCCTACCTCAAGATGAAAATGCCTGGCCCGAATGGTGTTATCACCGTTGCGGGAGACTACAAGAAGGCCATACAGTGTGCTACAGTTGGTTCTAACTTAGCTGAATCACTGGTGATACAAGCTGAAAAGAGCAAGATG
Organism: Poa pratensis; assembly: GCA_947311845.1. Lineage (NCBI taxonomy): Eukaryota > Viridiplantae > Streptophyta > Magnoliopsida > Poales > Poaceae > Poa > Poa pratensis. The sequence goes on along the minus strand of CAMZMU010000056.1, from coordinate 6,282,441 downwards.
CACGAGGTGGTGGCAATGGCGAAGTCAGCTCAGCTCGGCGTGCTGGCCATGACTAATCCGGATGCGGGTGCAACATTTGAGGTGCCCAAGGAGACGAAGAAGATCCCCATTGACCCGGAGAACCCGGAGCGCATGGCCATCATTGGTGCCGGGCTGGGTGAGAAATAGGAAAGCGCGCTCTGTCACTTCCTCCGTGAGAATCGGGATATCTTTGCATGGTCAGCTAAGGACCTGCCTGGTGTTCCGAGGGAGTTGGCAGAGCATTCTTTGTTTGTCAGGCCGGATGTGAAACCGGTTAGGCAACCGACTCGGCGGCTTTCAGATGATCGAAGAAAGGTGGTGCTCGATGAGCTGGCTAAGCTGCTGGCAGCCGGATTCATTATGGAGGTGTTGCATCCGGACTGGATATCTAATCCAGTTCTAGTAGAGAAGAAGAAGGACGAACCAGCTGTGGTCAAGGTGTGGCGCATGTGCATCGATTTCACCAACCTAAACAAGGCGTGTCCAAAGGATCCATTTCCTTTGCCTCGGATTGATCAAGTGATCGATTCTACTGCTGGGTGTGAGTTGTTGTCTTTTATTGATGCGTACTCTGGTTTTCACCAGATACCACTGAACCCTAAAGATCAAATAAAGACTGCTTTTATTACCCCGTATGGGGCGTATTGCTATCGTGTCATGTGTTTCGGTTTGAGAAATGCTGGTGCAACTTATCAGAGATGTATGCAAAAGTGCTTGCATTCTCAAATGGGTAAAAATGTGCAGGTGTATGTGGATGACATTGTCATCAAAACAAAAGAAAAACGTACTCTCCTCGAGGATCTCGAGGAAACATTTGTGAACTTGAGAAAATATCGGTTAAAATTGAATCCGGACAAGTGCACCTTTGGTGTCCCAGCTGGAAAGTTGCTTGGTTTCCTTGTATCGAGCCGAGGTATTGAGGTGAATCCGGCTAAGATCCGAGCCATAGAAAGAATGAAATTGCCTAAATGTCTAAAAGATGTACAAAAATTCACCGGGTGTTTAGCCTCGTTGAGTCGGTTTGTGAGTCGGCTAGGAGAAAAAGCCTTGCCCTTGTATCAGTTAATGAAAAAGAGCACCGGGTTCACGTGGACCCCGCAAGCAGATTCGGCTTTCAACGAATTAAAAAAGATGTTGTCCACTGCTCCAGTTTTGGCATCACCTTTGCCGAATGAGCCAATGCTACTTTACATTGCGGCCACTAACCGGGTCGTAAGTGTGGTCATGGTGGTAGAGCGAGAAGAGGATGGTAAATCTGTGCAGAGGCCGGTGTACTATTTGAGTGAGGTGATCTCAACTTCGAAGCAAAATTATCCTCACTACCAAAAGATGACATATGGTGTGTACCTGGCGGTCAAGAAGTTGAAACACTACTTTCAAGAGCATCCGATTACAGTGGTATGTGAAGCTCCAATTGCGGAGATCATTGGGTGCAAAGATGCAACTGGCCGAGTTGCCAAATGGGCGATAGAAGTGTCTCCTTACACACCGCATTATGAGAGAAGAGATGCTATCAAGTCTCAGGCTTTGCCGGATTTCCTTTGTGACTGGGCTGAGATGCAATATGAACCACCTAAACCGGATTACAATTACTGGAGGTTGCACTTTGACGGTTCCAAATGCAAAATCGGGCTAGGTGCTGGGTGGTGCTCACATCACCAAAACAGGATCAATTGCGATATGTATTGCAGATTCATTTCTCAGCGTCAAACAATGTAGCCGAGTATGAGGCACTGATCCATGGGCTTAATGTGGCTCGGGACATCGGCGTTCGCCGATTGAATGTTTCGGTGATTCGGATTTGGTCGTGCAGCAATCTTCTGGAAATTGGGATGCTCTTGATGCCAATATGGCACTGTATCGGTTTCATGTTCAGAAAATTTCGGGATTTTTTGAAGGCTGTGAGTACAAGCATATACCTCGGCTGGAAAACCAAGCTGCAGATGTTCTGTCAAAACTCGGGTCGTCTAGGGAGGCAATCCCACCCGGAATATCCTTGAATCATCTAAGGGTCCCTTCAATCAAACCTTCGCCTGATTCCGAGTCGATTTTTATTCCCAAGCAAGAATCCGAAGCTATTCCTATGAATGTTGATGTTGAGTATATCGAGGAAGACCCGGGGACTGCATGCCCGGACTCGGGGACTGCTCACACAGATTCGGAAAATGCTAACCGAGTCTTGGGAAAGAGGAGCAGAGATGATGATGCTAACCGGATTGTGGGGAATGGACAGAAGCTGATAGAAGAAATAATGGCGGCCAAACCTGTGGAAGAAAATGAGCACTTGTTCCCTTTGCATCCAGTACCAGAGTGGGCTGAAGAGATCATGAAGTTCATCGAGGAAGGAAGCTTGCCAAGCGATGAGACCAAGGCTAGGCGTGTCCAGAGGAGATCCAAGGCTTATACCATCATCAACAAGGAGTTATACAAAAGAAGTGTAACCGAGGTGTTGCAGCGCTGCGTGGAGCCAGCAGAGGGCAAGGAGATGCTCCTAGAGATACACCAAGGTGAATGTGGACATCATTGCAGTACAAGAGCCCTGGTGGCTAAAGTGTTCCGGCATGGATTTTATTGGCCCACTGCTCATGCAGATGCGGAGGACATAGTCCGCAGGTGCGAAGGATGCCAGAGATTTGCTAAGCAAACACACTTACCCGCATCGGCACTGAAGACAATTCCTATTACTTGGCCATTTGCGGTGTGGTGTTTGGATATGGTGGGAGATTTCAAGCCGGCTAGGGGCAACATGACACATATGCTGGTGATGGTGGATAAGTTCACCAAGTGGATAGAGGTGAAACCAATACGGAAAGTGGATGGCCGTTCGGCTGTAATCTTCTTGAAAGAAATCATTTTGAGATACGGATACCCTCATAGCATCATCTCGGATAACGGCACAAACTTTGCTGTCGGAGAGTTTGCCCGATTCTGCATGAATAAGGGGATCCGGTTAGACATAGCCTCAGTGGCACATCCAGAGTCCAATGGACAAGTGGAAAGATCAAATGCTCTAGTGTTAGCCGGCATCAAGGCTCGTCTCATTGAACCATTGTTGAAAACTCCGGGGTGCTGGATAGATGAAATCCCATCAGTTCTATGGGGTCTAAGGACTACACCGAATCGGTCAACAGGCTATACGCCATTCTTTCTGGTTTATGGGGCAGAAGCTGTCCTACCCACTGACATAGAATATGATGCACCAAGGGTGGCAATGTACACTGAAACCGAGGCAAAGGAGGCCCGGGAAGATGCAGTGGATCTGCTAGAGGAAGCAAGAGAATTGGCCCTGTCTCGGACAGCAATATACCAGCAAAATCTCAGGCGTTATCATAGCCGAAAGATCAGTCCTCGAGTGTTTCATGAGGGTGATCTAGTGCTGAGGCTGGTGCAGCGCAGCAAAGGCCGACACAAATTGTCACCTCCATGGGAGGGACCATTCATTGTGAGCAAGGCTATGCACAATGATTCGTACTACCTTGTAGATGCACAGGAATCAAGGGAGGATGGCTTGGACAGACCCGGACAGGAAACCAAGCGACCTTGGAATGTAGCTCTGCTTCGACCCTTCTACTCTTAAAGGGCGCAATGTATGTATTTCAATTTATCATGAATGAAATCGCGGTAATCCGAGTCTGGACTCGGGGACTGCTTCGTCCTTATGCATGTGTTGTTTATTACTGTTTTGTTTTTTGCCGTTCGTGTGCCGAATCGCTTTGAACCTTGTTCTAAGCTTCAAGTAATGTATGTTGTGTTGTTGATCTCGTGACTCGACTGACAAACACCAAAATGGTAGTCAAGAGCAGAGATGAGGAATATGGGAAACATGAAAATGGACACGGGGACTCGGTCCAAAACCGATTCGGCACATGTCGTTTACTAACCCCTGTTATTTCTTTTTTCGTTTATGTTGAATGATTCTAAACCACAACTCGTGCGTTTCAAGTATTGTATGCTATGATTCCTATCTTGTGACTCGACTGTCAAAACACCCAAAGAGGTAGACAAGAGCAAAGATTTGGCAAAAGTAGTAAACAAGAAAACAAACTCGGGGACTCGGTTTAAGATGATCCAACATAAACCTTGTCCGGATCGCGTTAAGCATGATAAGCATAGTCTCGAAAGAACTTAAAATAGTCTATTACATCTGCTCCCGGCATACCGGGGATTTAATGTTTTTGTTAAGTACTTCAGGGTGCAGCGGACTCGGTCGCGGCGGACTCGGTCATAGGAGTTTCGGTTGCAGGAACTCCTGTGGTAGGAGCTTCGGTTAGCGGAGCTTCGGGGGCACGGGCTTCAGCTACGGGTGCTTCGGTTGAAGTGGACGCGGTTACGGGAGGTTCTGTTGCTGGAGCAGACTCAGAAGATGGTGGCACTTCGGAAGTAATCTTGACTGGAGAGCTTGAAGGATGGGCGGATTCGGGAATATCCGGATCAGGTGAAGCCTGTTTAGTGATCACAGTCAAGTTAGTGGCTGGAATCACAGGAGACTCGGTTGGAGTTTGTTCGGTGAGCTTGGCCGAGTCGGAGGCTGGTACCTTGCTGGATTCTTCTTCTTCATCAGACCCGCCCTCAGAATCGGCGTATTCTTCAGCGGAGGCATCATCCGATTCCTCTTCTTCAGTGTCTTCTCCATCCGAGTAGACTGGAGCCTCCAGATCAAGATGCTTGGTGCGTGCAAATTCGGCCATAAAGTTGGCGGCTTCTTCACGGATCTTGATCCGGTTGGGATCTGAAGCCCATGAAGAACCCTCGCGAAAGGAGCGCACTTTGGCAAGATCAATCAGCTCATACCAAGACATGATGAATAACAAAGCTGCATCAGCACCAGCGCGGGCGGACGAAGACCTCCACTTCTGTAGCCGGGTCATGGCTTGGTCCAGGTCTCTGATCAGCTCCTCCACAGGCACAACTTGCCGCGCTTCAGGAAATAAGATCCGGTGAGCCTTGAGACTTGCATTGAGCAGACCAATATGGGAATCCTTCAAAGGAGCAATCCGAGCCTTGAGTGCTGTGATATGATCTTCGATGTCCCATGTCTCTGGTAGTGGAGCCTCGGTTAATTTAGCTCTCTCAGCTCGGGCGTCTCTCACAGCCCTGGCGGCTTGAAGCCGGATGCTGGTAAACTCTCCTACAAACAAATAAGCTAATACTGAGTTCAGCAAGAAGGAACACAAGCATATGTATCGGTTAAGGGCAGAAAGAAAAAAGGGATTCGGTGAACTTACGATCCATGTCATCATTAAGGCTAGCAAGTGCAGCAAGCCATTTCGCACTGGCCGCTTTGTGAGCACTCAGTTCTTCTTTAGCCGCTTTGACTTCGGCTTCAGATTCGGCTATGGTCGTTTGAATTTGCTGGTCCAGTTTGGCCCGCTTCTCAAGTCCGGCTTTGAAAGTATCCCGCTCCTTCTGGATAGTATCTTTTTCACGCTTCAGCGTATCCCGCTCTCCTTTAACCTTGTTCTTCACTTTTTCAACTCGGTCAAGCTCTCGCTGGAGCCGAGTCACTTCTGATTTTTCCTCGGATAAGGCGCGTTTGTGCTCTTCTTCTTTCTTGTCCATTTCAAGACAGAGCCCATCGAAGGAAGTTTGGAGCTTCTGGTGCTGATGGGCGAGCTGCTTAAAGAGCTTGCCGCGAGCGGTCATGGTTTCCTGAAAGAAAACAGGCAAACGGCGTCAGAAGAATCTCGGGGACTGGCCCGAGATTAACCGAATCAGTTGAAAAGGAGACTCGGGGACTGGAAGTCCCACGGTGTCCTCGGTTAAGGCAACATTCATCATTTTTTTTTAGAGATTCAAGCCGAATGACTTTCTTACTCGGAGGAGTATCAGTCGTTCGACCCGAATCTCGGGGACTGGGTATAGTACTGTTTGATTATGTTGAAATAAAAGCAAGGTTCGGATAAATTTACCTCGAACACCCGGTTAGCTTCAGTGACCGAGGTCTGTACAGAGTGTAAGGATTGGAACATCCGACTAGGCCCAGCCGGGTGTGGCGCTGAAGTAGAGAAGCCTGTGGCAAAGTCAGCATCATTCCAAGCTTCAATGAATTGCTTGGCGGACTCGAGCTTATCGCTGCTCGGAGGGCGCGGATTCGACGCGGACTGGCCGAATCGAATCGCTGATGGGGCGGCAGAAACCTTCTTGCTAGCAACCACCTGCTTATCCGAGGTAGTCGGAGTTGTGCCAGAGGCACCCTGAGTCGGCTTGGGTTGCGGTGACGCACCAGAAGTCTGCTTCGGATGTGGCTCCTTGTGCTGCTTCTCGGAAACTTGCTGTTGCTGTTGCTGCTTCTGCTTTTCTTCTTCTGCTGCTCTTGGTTCAGTGCAGTTTGAGCTGCAGGAGCAGGGCGGGAATCAGGCTTAGGCGAGGACGTAGCCGATGTCTTGGCCTTTTCCTTCTCCAGCTCCTTGAGAGGGCGTGGCCAACTTGAATCTCGGATTGGAGCCGAGGTTTCCTCACACTCCAAGTCGATAACCGGCTCTGAAATGGGAGTCGGCTGGGGAATATTGGTAGTGGTGACACGCGTTGGTGAGGTGGCAGTTCGGTCAGGAAATTGGGTTTCCATGGCCGTATCCAGTGGAGGGATAGGAGAAGAGATGGATGAATGAGTCTGCGCGGTGATGAGGACATCACTGCATAAAGTAAAGCAAACGGTTAACTCGGATAGATATGACTCGGTTAATAGAGGAAGAAAGCAAATAAAGTTCGCTCAATGTTACCCCTTGGTGGTGGGCATCGGTTTGACGCGATTTGGCTTGTCGCCGGACTTCTTCCTTCTTTTTGTCTGTGGGGCATCTGTTTCGGGCGCCTCAGCGCGTTTCCGAGAGGCCTCTCCAGTATCTTGTTTGGCTGGAACACAAGGAGGTGGTTTCCATGAAATCGGAATAGCGTCGATGGGTTCTAAGATGCAGCAATCTTCATCTTCCTCGTCGGAAAGGTGGTGAATGTCTGATTGCTTACCCTTGCGGACTGGCTTGGCACGGGGAATTGGCAAGTAGTCATCCGAATCCGGATCCTCTTCGCCCTCGCGCGGCGGGCTGAGATCCGGTGTCCATGCCTTGGTGGAAAGATCTCCGTCTTCAATAAGTTGACGGTCAAACAGCTACAAAAAAGACAATGCGAATCCGGATCAGGCCAGGATTATTCGGATGAAGTAAGAGTGGATTCGGAAAGTGGTGAGCTAACCTGTGGAGGAAGTTTTTCCCGGTAGAATGGCTTTACACCCCACCGCCATTTATCCGACATCTCATTGGCAGCAATGGCGTTTACCCGTCTGAAGACGGAAGCTTTGTCAAGCTCGTGTTTGCTGATCCGGGTAGGATCTAGTGCGCCACGCGTGTGGCATATCTTGTGGTCACGCCTTTGAAGAGGGCTGACTCGGCGAGAGATGAAGGTCCGGAGGAGGTCGTCAGAGACCATACCCTTCTTCAAAAAATCCTCCAGAGTGGTATGCACTGTCTGAAGTTCAGCAATTGTTTCAGCCGGATTGTAACCGAAGTTCAGTTCGGCTGTGGGCGGCTCCATCCTGAACTCGGGCAGATTGAGCATCATGGCCCTCAGCACTCTTATTAAAAAGGTCCTTTGCCACTTCTTGACCGTGTCTAGGCCAGTGACACGGGGAAAGGTGGATCCCTGCCTTGGCGTGATGCTAACCGAACCGCAAGCAGTCAGTTGTTTCGGCTTGGTACCTGGAATGGTATGCTTGCGGAGGTGGAAGTATTTGGCCCATATATCCACACTCGGCCAGAGGCCGAGATAGCCTTCGCAGAAGGAAGTGAAAGCTGATAAAGAGACGAAGGCGTTCGCCGGGAGGTGAAGTTGTAGTCCGAAAAAGTCCAGAAAGGCCCGAAAGAAGTCACTAGCAGGCAATCCGAACCCGCGCTCGAAATGCGCTATGAATACCACGCGCTCACCGGGTTCGGGCCGGTGCGAGTTCTTTTCCGGGTCTGCGGCATATAACTTGCGGCGTTATACGCCGGGTGGCTCGTAGCCATTCCAAATCATTGGTAACATCAGATCCTTCCCATCTGCCAGGGGGAAGTTTGGCCATAACCGAATCAGTCCTGCAGCAAAAAGCGGATAACCGGGTCAGGAAATTCGGAATCCATGGAACCAAAGAGAATCGGATAACATTAAAGCCGAATCGGATCTAAGGTGACTCGGCTAATCCTATCCCGGGTAGGGTTAACCGGGTCCGGTGGAGAAGGTGATGCGGTTGGAGATCGCAAACATCTTTCCGCGAGTTTCTAGGGTTGGGAAGATCTACAGCAGTAGTAAAAAAGAAAGAAAATCACAGGCAAAAACATGGTTGAACTGCTCCTACGGGACAAGTCTATCTAGGCTAGTCTATACAAAACTTGGACAGAAAGTTTGCAGAGTATGCTACGGCAGGACATGGGCTTAGATACGCATCAATCTAGCAAGAACAGGTGTGTGTATTTCAAAAAGTATGAACTCGTCACGGTGGCTATGGCGAGAGGAGGAAGAACTTACAGTGCTAGTTCCTCGAAGGAGAGTTCGACGGAGAAACGGCGGAGATGGGCGCGAGGCGCGGCTCCGTGATCTTGCTCTGGTACGCTGTGCGTCCCTGGCGCGGCAACCTTGAATGGCGAGGTGCGGCGGCGTCGATGGAGCGGGTCAGTGGGAGTGAGAGGAAGAAGAGGGGAAAAACCACCGCGCCCTCTTTATAGCCTCCAGCGGTAACTGCCCCCCACTACCGCGCGGTTACCGGAGCACGGTTAGATCCCTTGCGTCGCGGAACTCTGTGGCAGCTGCTGTGGCCGTGTATTTCAAGCACACGTGGTCACGCCGCAGAATTGGAAGCGGTGGAACGGATCCTATGTGCCGGTCAACGGAGAAAACGAGGAGACGTGGTCTTCTGGTCAAATACACTCAAGTACCCGGTGGATCCGGATAACGAGCTGACAACCCGGGTTATACGGCTTTGCACAGGCTTTTCCTGCCAAATGTCCCGGAAAATTCGGTGACAACTAGAAGTGATCCGGTTAATGATGTTGGTTTTGAATCTGGAACGGCCCTTCAGCCGAGGCTGTAGGACCATACCAGCTTCGGGGACTACTGTCGGGGGGCTGCCCCCGGGTAGGGCAAAGATGATGTGTTATGAACAGTTAAGGTCTAACCGGATCAAGGAAAGAAGAGCCGGCTAAGTTATCCGGGTCGGATCTCAAGGCGATTCGGTCAGTCCTACTTCAAGCCAGTGAAAGAAAGACCAAAGGGGATCCGGTGAGGTTTAACCGGATCCAGGAAAGAAGAGCCGGCTAAGTTATCCGGTCGGTCAGGAAGGACCCGGGTAGGGCAACTCGGATGATGCACAGGGGCCAAGTAATGTCAGTAAAAGTCACGGGCACTGTAAGGTTACTGACCGGGGCTCAGAAGACAGCAAGGTGCTGCCACAGGTTTTCCGGGTCACAAGCCCCTAGGCGCTGACTCGGCCAATTCGGGAAAGGGGCAGTGGCTAGGCTACTGTGGTCTACACTGCCTTAAGCTCAAAGAGGAAAGATAAGCCTGTGTGGAACAGAGGGTGAGCTGGGCTGAGTGACAGTGGCCAGTGTTTGTCCTGTTCTCCTTGTCCATGCCATTGTCCTCTGCGGCCAGGGGCAAAAGGGTAATTCGGTTACTGTATATAGGCAACACCACCTTCCTCCTGTGAGGGATCGACCATTGTGAGCATCATTTCCCCCCAAGCTTCATCTTCTACTGGAGCTCTCTCCATTGTTCATCATACAGCTCAAGGAGCGCTCTGTACTTGTAAACACTTGAGATATAAGAGAGTAGGCTAGAGCTGCAGTAGGGGTGTTACCTCCACAAGAGGGCCCCGAAGCAGGGTACATCGTGGTGTTCTTGGCTGTTCTTGGTTTGCTTTGTTCTTGTTGTTTCCTGCGAGGTTCTTGTTTGATCTTCATGCGTGCTTCATAAGCGCGCAAACCCTCCCCGGTTCCCCCAACGCCCAAGCGAGCCCACACTTAAGCCATACCCATGGCATCTGCCGTGACACCACACGACATGGAGGCTAGCGAATGGGATAGATGGGGAGGTGGGCGGAGCAGACCCGCGAGTATAAATGGCGTGAGGTACCAGCAGCGGTCTCTTTGAAGCCCCAGTCCATCGCCTATAGTTATTCAAACTTCGCCAGATCCCCTCCGTCCAAATCCATGGCGAGAGGTACCAGCAGCGGTCGCGGCCGTGGACGAGGGCAAGGTCGTGGTAGGGGGCGCAGCGGCAATGCCATGCCGTCGGTGTCGCCCTCACCGTCCTTGAGAAATGTCCCCGGCGAGAGGTACCATCAGCGGTCGCGGCGTGGACGTGGGCGCGGCCGTGTGACGAGGGCGCGGCCGTGGTAGGGGCGCAGCCGCCAATGCAACGCCGTCGGTGTCGCCCTCAGCGTCTCTGAAGACATGTCCCCTGAGCTGCGCGGATTCAAGTTCTTGGTTATCCTGTACAAGGGGCATCGAGAGCCGCCTGAGGCTCCCGAGGCGTTTGCAGAGAAGCTCCAAGTCATGGTGGCAGCTACCATGCATCTGAAGATGGAGAACTGCGAGAACGGCAGCTG
>CAMZMU010000056.1:6114368-6271837 GCA_947311845.1 Poa pratensis | reverse complement strand
GTTTGTTTCATCCTTGCCGAATGATTGATGTACAATTTGATCACTGAAAATACAACTCGTCGACATTGTATGATATTTTACTGCGTGAAGAGGATTGCAAATTACCCATCTTCTCTTTGCTTGCCCGCTTCCGTGAACCGCCAGCAAGATGAGTAGAATCACTTGGCGCGGATTTAGTATTTGAAGCCGACTTCTAGGGGCTTGCCACCATAAGAATTTTTAGCATGGTTAATAATATAATGAACTGCTCTCTATATAGGGTTGCCATGTAATCCATTGCCTAATAGCCATCATCTAAAATCACTCATATAATAATGTAGACTACTGATTCGCAAAAAAACGTAGACTATAATATTGATTATTGTCTTTATTGCTCAAGAGTTTGAACAACCATGTCACCTCTATTGATCTGTGTCACACCGATAAAACTTGGTCGCTACTCTCCTAACCGACTAGTCGGAGAGGATACGAATGTCCATTCACCTACCACCCATCTTCCTTCTAGCTTCCTTGATCAACGACGAGTAAAGATCCCGGAAAAGATCAAAGGGAGTACAATACACTTTATATTCACGTCTTGAATAATGAGGGGGAGAAGGAAAGAAAGTCTGATTTCTCTCTCCTTGTGGATATGCCCTTATTCAGCTCTTGAAAGAGAGAGAGATAGAAAGAGAGAATGATCAAACTCAACTAGACGGCAATTCCTCTTGTTCAAACCTCTCTTGCTGAGTCTTCTCCTCATAGTGAGTTTCGCTCTCGCTTCGCGTGTCCTATACTGACTGATCAAACACCCTTGGCAACAAGGACCATGGAATGGGGTGCATGCTTTTTTCAACCTAGATATTATGAAATGGTTGATTTAGATTAGCACTTAGTATTAATATAACAATAACTATAAATTTGCCGGGGTTTAGTTCGGTCATGTTCCGCCCCTGATGTCGGGCACGTCCTCTCCAACAGCGGGTGGCGGAAAATATTTGCGCCCATCCCGTGCAAGTTACACCATTGCAGCCTTGTGCAACGTGTTGTCGGCAACATGCTCTCCTCTTTGCAGTCGGGTCAATTCCTTGCTTGACCGCTTGTGGTTTATTGTGTAATTGTGTTTTGGCCACCTCCAAGCATGGTACATGAGCCTTGGGCATCGGAGATTGATTTTAAAAACTCCTCCTTACTTTTGGTTTTATCTTATCACACACTCCTTAGCCAAAGCAATCTCTGTTGAGTCAAAGGGAAAGATACACAATCCTAGCACCAGCCTTTAGCTTGTAATGACCTTCGAGGATAAGTTTAACCAAGAGCTCACGTGTCAGCGCCCCTTCACCTCCGATCAACCAACAAGGATCAACGGCACCAATTCGGCCAAATCAGGTACACGTAACCCTCTAAATTTTGAACAAACTGGTTACTATGTTCCTCTACCTCATGTTGGTGGGGCCCCTCCACCTCCTACCGGCGTGGCCCTTTCACCTCCCGTCAACCAACAAGGGTCAAATAGCACCGAGTCGGCAAAATCGGGTCACCCTATAAACATTGAACAAATTGGTTATGCCAAGTGTTGGTTGATGGCCTAAAACGAGAGACTTGGTGATAAAACTTGCCCCAAGTTGCGCTTAAGGGAAAATGTTTGTTTTGATTGTGGTTCTGTGAAATTCTAACCCCAATTGTCGTGTGCTTTTGTGACGTTTGCTCCAAATCTGCAAGATATAAACACTTTCTCACTATGTTTATTGTGGAAGCGATGTTTTCTTTTCATATATCATAGGATAATGGACTAGATGTTTTTGTTGTGTTCTTGTGGTGCAGTCGATACCGTTACCTTGGACGATGTTGAAGTTTTTCCAGAACTTGCAGTGGGGACAACGAGTGTTAGAAAATTAAGATGGAACAACCGGAAATTTACGGCTGTTCTTATACTGTATGTTGAGTAGACTCTGTGTATGTGACAACGACATTACAGGTTTTTGTAATATTTCAGGTGAACTGTTCAGTTTTTTTTTTAATGGAATGGTGAACTGTTCAGTTAATCAATGGCATCTCGAAATGGACCCAACGATCTGTCTTAGATGGGCTGAGGATAGAAATTGGGATCTGTCATCTAATGGCCCGTTATCAACCCATTTCGGACACCACAAGCATTTGCCTCAGAAGAAGCCGCTGCGTGTCCTCCACTCCACCCATTTCTGCATATAACCCACCAGTAGCTTCCAGAACCAGCACCAACTCCCTCCCCAAGCCACAACCACAACCAAAACCCCAAACCCCACCACCGTCTCCACCCCAGCGCGCCGCCGCAACCGCCGCCGCCACCGCCGGCCGCGATGAGGAGGGGAAAGGCGAAGAGGGAGAAGGCCCCCACGAGGTCACCTGAAGAAGGTCACCACAGTCTCTTACTACCGCTGGTGGTGGCAGGACGACTACCTGGAAGACGGCGATGTCGGCGTGGTCCGCATCGACCCCTGGATAGGGCGCAGCCTCGCCGTCACCGACACCACCTTCTCCCAGGCCGACTATGCCACCACCGCGTGGCTGAACGAGATCGCCTCCCTCCTCCGCGGTGACCGCCTCCGCGCGCCCCTCGTCGTCGGCCTTGTCGCGCTCCGCGGCCGCCCGCCCAGAGAGTCGTCCTGGTGCACCAAAGGCCCGCGCGGCAACCCGCAGCACCCCGACAACCCCATCCGCTGCATCGCGCTCTCCGTCGGCGGATCCCACGCGCTCGTCTACCAGCCCGACTGCCTCTACTTCAGGTACACCGGCGGCCTGCTCCCTTCAGGGACGACAACAAGATGAAGAAGCTCCGCGAGTTCCTGGCCGACAAGCGCGTCGTCGTGGCCTGCCTCGGCGCGGCAAAGGTGGTGAAGAAGCTGGCGGAGGAGTGGGGGGTGCACGTGGCGCGGCCAAGGGAGCTGACGGATCTGTTCGCGCACGCCTACGGGAAGGGGATCGACGTGAAGCCTGAGGTGCTGCCGGGGGAGCCGCCGAAGCCGGATACGAGCTACTCCTGGATGAGCGTTGAGGGGGCCAAGAGGGCGCGGGCACATGCCGAGGTGGAGCAGCAGCTGTATGCGGAGAAGAGCAAGCCGGGGAGGTGGATCCCGAAGGTGATCGAGGGGCTGAGCATGGAGTACATGGCGCGCGTGGCTCTGGGCGAGGACATGCGGCTGGCGCCGTGGCCGCGAAGCTGGCCGACGCGGACTGGGGCCGCGACGACCTGGGCAACGACGACTGGATGTACGCGACGCGCGACGCCTACCTCTCCTTCGACATCGCCGCCCACTGCCTCCCGAAGATCGGCGAGCCCGTTGCCTGAGATCGTTCGAAGCCGCAACCTGCAAGTACGTTCCGTCTCTCTCGCGATCGACTATGGACATGCTGGTGACTCGTGATCTACATACATCTCACGTACTCGTTGGCACTATCTGAACTTGGCGACAACTGTTTGGTTTCAATGCTTTGGGTTGAATCCGTGTGCCGATTGATCCGCGTCAGTTGCTCTTTGTAGTATTCCATTACACAATTAGTACTGTTTATTCTTCTTATGGCCGGAATGGTACATTGGTACCAGTTAGTATGAACTATGAAGGGATGGAATGCTGTTGGTGATGCTTTATTGAAATGGATCGGTATGCAGTTTGATCTGATATGTTGTTAGTCCTTGGTTCGATATACACTATCTTTGATTCTTTGTAGCTCGTTTCAATACTTGCTTCCTGATCCATTTTGATTTACTGTCAATCGACCTGTGTGGTGTGGAACTGCGAGTTTTACTGATTATGTCATCCATGATGGCATTTGAACCCTTACTGCTTCAGGTTTATCATGAAAGTAGACGTGCATTTACCTCTCTTGAGGCCTGATCATTGATCAATACCATTTTAGTTAAATTCATGGGATGTGATTTCAGTATCGATACCATCAACATTAAGTACTAGATCCGGTAAGCGTCGATGAATGATCTTCTTTGTTCCATATGATCAGATATTCAGATTAGTCAATGGCATCAAGTGCTCATGTGTTACCTAGATGTTCTCTTCAGTACGAAGTAGCATATGTTTTGGTGTGCATAGTTTCTCTGTTGTGCTTGCAGTAAGACTCAGCATGAAGATAATCGAGTCTATGGTATGTTATATTTGATTGCTGTTTTGAACCTACATTGGGGCACTGTTATGATCAGATATTCAGATTAATGAATGGCAGGAAGTGCTACCTAGATGTGCTCTTGCAATATGTAGTAGCATTTGTCTTGGTGTGCATAGCTTTAAGGCTCAGCATGAAGCTAATTAAGTCTATGATATGCTATATTTGGTTGTTGTTTTGAACCTACATTGGGGTACCTAGAATCGTGCTACTGGTAGTTGATGGATGCATGTGTGCCCGTCCAATTTCTGGTCCGATGCTGTCATGATCTGAATTATTGTTGAGCAGATGTATTCAAAGTGTGATCGGATGCAGTTGTGCAATAAAAATTCTGATTGAATATGGGTTAAGGACTTAAGGTGCGTCGGGCATTTTGCTGACGGTTGTTAGAACCCCTTGTAGACACGATCTGAACTTGGTCACACCTGTTTGGGTTCAGCTGGGTGTGGGTTTAGCTTGTTCTGTGCTGGTGTTGCGTTCAGTTGTTTTGTGCTTAGTGTAGTAGAGTAGTGTTAGTAAGTGATGGATTGATGTTGGTGATACTTGGCTGTTATCTGCGTTGCAAAGTATGGTATGTTTGGGTGATTGGGTCTACTCAGCCATTTCCTTCATTTTCAAAAGATGATTTCATCCCTTATTCAATCATACTTAGTGCTAGACTACTAGCTACGTTGCCAGGTGAGGGTATACCCTTGACACCCATTACTCAATTGATCCATTAATTGCTTCCTAATGACAATCAATCAAAGCCTGTAATGGAAGTAGAACCGAGAGACCTAAGCCTTTTCTGGAGGACACTGACTGCTGAGTTGGTCTATCCACCGTAGCGACGAGTGTGTCGGTATGGTTGCATTCCATAAACTGGCTCAGGCGAACTGCACGAGCACAGCCAACAAAATGTATACCCATTTCTTTACCAAAGAATTGGCAAGATACCCAGCCAATCTTAGGCTTTGACCTCATATTAGTTTAACTCATGGGATGAGATTGCAGTATCCATTGGTCTTCCTTGTCCATATGATTAAATATTCAGATTAATGAATGGCATCAAGTGCTACTTAATTAGAAGTGCGCTTGCAATATGTAGTAGCATTTGTCTAGGTGTGCATAGCTTCTCTGTTGTGCTTGCCTTAAGGCGTAGCATGAAGCTTATTAAGTCTATGATACGCTGTATTTAGTTGCTGTTTTGAACATACATCTGTGGCACATGGAATTGTGCTATTACTAGTTGATGCCTTGATGGATGTATGTGTTGGTTCTTCTGATTTCTATGCATGCTATGATGCCATGCTCTGAGTTACTGTTTAGCGAATGTATTACAAGTGTTTTTTTCACAACTGTGATCGGTTGCACACTTGCACTTGTGCAATCCAAAGATCTGATTGAATATGTGTCAAAGTGTGGTAGGCATTTTGCTGGCAGCTGTTAGATCCTGGCAGATACGATCCGAACTTGGCCACACCTATTTGGGTTCAGCTCTTTGTTTGGGGTGTGGGTTTAGCTTGTTCTGTGTTTAGTGTAGTACAGTAGTGGTTGTAAGTGACGGATTGCTGGCTGTTATCTCTGTTGCAAAGTATGGTATGTTTGGGTCTACTCAGCCATTTCCTCCATTTTTCGGAAGATGATTTCATCTCTGATTCAATCATACGCCGTAGTAGTGGATTGTTGGCAGCTATATCCTCCATTGTCTTGAAGATGATTTCATCCCTAGTCACACGTAGTGCTGGAATACTAGCTACGTTGAGCCAGATAAAGGTTTACACTTTTAGACACTTTACTTCATTGATCCAATATTTTCTTGCTAATGACAATCGACCAAAGCATGGAATGGAAGTAGATTAGTCCTGAGATATTTTTGGAGGACACTGGCCGCTGAGTTGGTCTATGGAGCAACGAGTGTGTCGGTCTGCGATCTCATTCCATAGCTGGCTTCAGCCGAACTGCAGGAGCACAGCGAACATACTGTATATCTATTTCCCAGTCAAAGAGAATGTGTAGCCTAGAATTAGCAAGATACCTAGTCTAGCACGTAAGCGCATCTCAGCCGTTGCGCGTTCAATAACCCTCCTAATAGGGTTATTGGACGCGCCAGCACGAAATTGCCCACCACCGTGCGCCTAATATTCCAAACCTTGCCGGATGGTCCAATACAGCTTCCAGCAATTCAGCTTCGCGCCCTGTTCCTATGGAGTCAAGCGGACGCGTCGGCAACCGCGACAATACTGACCCGCGGGCACCACACGGCAGCGACCCCAACCATTTCTTTTCTTCCCCACCATCTCTTTCGGCCTGAACTCCTTCCCTACCTACTGAATCGTCGTTGCCGCCGCCCCCCTTTCGTTATTGGTCCTCCCGCGCTCCCCCGCTCTCCCCATCGCTCTAGCTGTCGTCTCTTCTCATTCCAACAGTAGTATTTTGGTCGCCCTATGCTGCCGCCGCCTCCCATGACCTCAACATGCTGCAATGACATCAACATGTTGCAATGCTCACCGGTTTTTAGCCGACTTGCTAAAGGTGATGCTCCACCATGCAAATACGAGATCAATGGTCATATGTATAACAAGGGGTACTATTTAGCAGATGGTATCTATCCACGATGGTCTACATTTGTCAATACCATTTCTAATCCTCTAAATCAGAACCAATCTCTCTAAGCACAGGAGAGAGAGAGAGAGAGGCAATTGTAAAAATCCATCTAGGGTTACGTCCCCTCGCCGGCGACGCCGGCGGTCCGCTCCGCCTCCGGTGGCCTTAGGGCCTTCGAGGCGTGGCGGACCACGGCCTCTCGCTGACGGATCTAGCGCTAGCGGAGGGCGCATGGAGGTGTGTTTCCGGCGGATCTCGTGGGATCCAGTCCGTTTTCAAGTTCGTCTGTGTGGTTGCAGGTTTGGTTCTTCTGATTTACGATTGTCTTCGTTGGCGATGGTTACTACTCTGGTGTGCTGGTTCCTCGAGGCCTTAGCACGATGACTTCCCTAGCGGAGGGTGCGTGGAGGTGTGTGTCCGGCGAATCTCGTGAGATCTAGTCCGTTTTTGTCTTCGTCTGTGTGGTTTCAGGTCTGGTTCTTCTGATTTACGATTGTCATCATTGGCGATGGTTACTGCTCTGGTGCGTTGGTCCCTCGCGACCTTAGCACGATGACTTCCCGTCTGTTTACTACAACAAGCTCTACTACGACAAGTTTTACCCGGCTCCAGTGAGGGAGGGGTGACAACAGCGGCGCGCCTTTGGCTTCAGTGTTTTTAGTCGTCGCTAGGTGGTCTTAGACCTATTTGTAATTTTTATTACTTTTATAATTCTTTGTACCGTTGTTGATGATTAATAAATTGGTTGGCCTTTCAAAAAAAAACAATCTCATTTTGCAGCAAAACAATTTTTATGTGTGCAATTTATTTATTTTGAAGGACAAGCAGCTGGCCCCCTAATTGAGTGTGCAATGTTTTTCAATTTAAATAAGTGTATGAATTATTTATTTATATTCATGAACGATTTTATGTGTTCAAAAGTATATATATGATTTATTCTAGACATTGTAGATTGAATTGTCTTTATTTGAGTGAAATTTGGTTTAAATTTTATTAGGAGCGCTGATGGCGCCCAATAGGGCTGCAAACTGTGTCACCCTCTCAATAACACTTGTCCGGCACTCTTGTCGGACGCTCTGTTGAGACTTGAGAGCGCCGGTGGAGATGCTCTAAGGCTTTGAACTCTGCTGGCTACCATGTATTCCTCTTTGAGGCAAACCTTGAAGCCAGTCAAGTTTACACGTCGGATTACCTCCTCTTCATTATGCCACTGATTATTAGAGGACAATAAGATCGAAATAGCTGCTCACACTAAAATAAAGGTGCTAAGGAACAAAGTATGGAAACTACAGTAGACTATATTCTGGAGTAGAGGTAAGAATTAAACTGCTGCTTGTGTGGATTTTGATCCTAACAGGGTAGCATGACCAAAGGCAGGAGATAACCAATTCTCTACCAGATAACCATCAATCACATCACATAATTCTTAAGTGTATTGGACACAAGAACTCTGGTTCCTAGCTTTTATGCAAAGCAGAGAAATAAACCTGCCAAGTGAGCAATAAGCCAAAGGTAGACGAGGACAATGAGAGGTAGATTAACTGTAATAAGGAAGCAGTGACCAAACTATATTTGCAACGATATGACCATAACATCTCAGCATTATAAGGTGTATAAATTCTATGATAATAACAAAATCTTTTCAGGATCTGACAGTCATTTGCTATGCTTTTCGATCACTCTAGGGATTCCTCTGTTCATAGACTCTTGCTTGCATATCGAACCTAGTTGGGGTGCGGTACAGCTTGCCGAAAACATGCAGCACGGCAACGACAGCAATAAACCCAATGCTCATGATCAGAACAGCGTTCGGGGACATCTTGCGCCCAGCAGTCTCATCTGTGTAGAACTGAAGCATTGTACTGGCGCCACTACTACCTCCAGCAGCAGCTGCACCGCCAGCGGGTCGACGCCTGCGCAAGCTTGCAGCAGCTGCTGCACTCCCTCTCGCGGGTGCATCACCATTGGCCACCATCTTGTTTTATCTCCCTGCATGGAAGTAGGAGTTCAGATCAGAAGGCTTGTAGCACTAGTATCACAAAGGACCAAAACATGCACAATATTGCAATGAACAAATGGCAAGTAACCAAAAGGCAGGGTCCCGAAAGTACAATTACAAGTGAAGTTTTCACAGTTAAACATTTCAAGCTACCATTTGTGCTGCTTTATCTAGATTTTGTAACGTACTGTAGTAAGTTAAAAGATAAACTCATCATTGCCAGAGCTAAATTGACAGCCACCCACAAACTTGTAATAATCAAAATAATTGTTCTGAGGGGCATGGCCAAAAAGCCCCTGCCCTGATACACTGCCGAAGTGAAACTGTAGAAAAACTAACCATCAAGACGAATGTGCAGAACAAAATCTTACACGCAAAGATTAACATATAAGATGTAACACAGGAAGATCATAAGGGCGTCATGAATTTCAATGAAAAGGCGGTTAAGTAAAGATCTAATCGTATACAGATGGGCCGACGCAAGGATCAGGAGGAAGATTTCTCCTGATAAATCATCCCAACTCAGAATCTACGGACGAACACGCGATCGCAATGGTACCTAAAACGCATCCCCAGATTTGAATCCTCCGCAACACGGACCTCAATTCCGCCGAGGCAATCCAAAGGAAAACACAAAGAGGGAGCCTACGTTCTCTCCGGACACACAAGGCGTGGGATCACGGACAGGTCTGCTCACAGAAAATATGAGATCGCTCGCACCTGAAGAATTCGCCCTCGCCGATCTCTGCCCTCGACTGCAACCAGGCGCCGTAAATCCAAAGTGCGGAATGCTCTCTCCCTGCCGATTCGGGTCGGGTCTGGTCTGTTCGTTGCTTGACGTGGTTCGCGCGATCTGATTGGACGGGACACGTCCCAAGCGATCAATCTCGGCCGTTCGTTCTGTTATCGGGTCTTCGGTTATCCTGGGCCACCCGACAAGATGTTTTTTTTTTACATGCACCCGACAAGATGTTAACTGAAAAGGTTGCTACTGTAATGTCAGATCAGAAAATCACAAACACGAGACGCTCAAAATATTGTGTCGCACCCGTGTTTTTTCTGTATTTCTCAACTTGCAAACTCACGGTACAAAATCTTGGACAGGCTCGTGTGCATCTATATCTATACCTAATAATAAAAGCAATAAGGTTTCTCTCTTCGTCCGTCGTCTTTGTGCCTTCGTACGTCCCTAATAATAAAAGCAATAAGGTTTCTCTCTTCGTCCGCTGTCTTTGCGCCTTCGTACGTCGAGCTTTCCACCTTTGTACGTCGATCCGTCCACGCTACCTCCTCACCGATAGCCCACGCAGCAAGCCATGATCGGTCCCCGCAAAAAAAAAGCAAGCTCATGATCGGTGACGAGACGTAGCCTCAGGGACGGAGCCAGGAAGTTGACACAAGGGGAGCCAATTAAACACCAAAAAAGTTGGAGGGGGCCATGTGGGTAAATATTGTCTAAAACTCAGGTCAAATCCACAAATTATAGGAGGTATTTCACAAAAAAAATCAATCATGCCGGGGGCCATGGCCCCTACTTGCCCCCTGCTGGCTCCGTCCCTGGTAGCCTGTACATACTCATCGAGATAAGGAAATCAGATCGGATTCCATCAAAAAAGAAGAAAGAAAATGAATCAGATCGGAATTCCAGAAAGGCGAGGAAACGTAGTACATACATACTCCTTAATATGTTTCCGGATATTTCCCATATATATACTCCTGTTTTTGTAACGGGCGCATCAAAGTTTCGATTGATCCACTCTGCCGTGCACTCGCTCACTCTCGCCGGAAAGTGGAATTCGCGGGTACCGGCTGCCGCACGCTCGTCGGCCGTTGACGGAAAGTGAGGCCGCTTCCATCTCCCAATCATCTGGGTTCCGCACACGGCAACCGCGACAAAACTTTGTGCGAGCCGTCATCAACATATACTGCCGTGGTCCTCTATTACATAGTTAATAGCGTAAAACTACCACTTTTATAGCCAAATTTATCGATTGGTACCAGTGGACGCCGCAATCTCATTTTGGTACCACATTTTGCCCAGGTTGTCTCATTTTGCCCAAATGACGCTCTGATTCAATTTAGACAGCCGTTCTGACAGGGAGGCCCCACCTGTAAGGTGATGTGGCAAGTAGGCCCCACTTGTCAGTCTAATTAAATAACCAAAATATGTATAAAAAAGGAAATATCTGAGAAAATAAATTATTTGGGGGAGGTGCACTGTGGGGCCCACAAGTCAGCCTAATAAAAATCAAAATATAAAAAATATCTAAAAAAGGAGGCCCTTGCTCGCACCGGGGCTGCCAGACGACGTGGCCATGGAGTGCCTGGCGCGGGTGCCGAGCCGGTCGCACCGTCCGATGCGCCATGTGTGCCAGGGCTGGCGTCGCGCCGTCGGGTCGCTGGAGTTCCGTCGGCGCTGGAGAGTCGCCTGGGCAGCCGAGGACGTCGTGTTCCTCGTCCAGGACGGAAAGCCAAGCTCGCGGCCGGAGTGCTGGCTGACTACGGCTAACCTCACCACCAACGAGTGGCGGCGCGTGAAGGGCGCGGCGTCATGGAGCGGCATGCCACTCTTCGCCCGGTGCGCGTCCGCCAGCGACGGCAGGCACGTCGCCGTCGTCGGTGGCTGGGACCCAGCGACGTTCCGCCCCACCCGCGATGCCGGACTCTCGGAGCTTCTTCGGGTGCGCCAGAGGCAACGGCGTAGTCGTCGTCGCCGGTGGCCACGACCAACACAAGAACGCGCTCCGCTCCGCCTTCGCGTACGACATCTCGGTCGACGCCTGGCGCGCGCTCCCGGACATGCGAGAGCAGCGCGACGAGCCGCGGCTCGTCGTCGCGTCGCACGGCCGCGTCGTCGCCGCCAACGGTTACCCGACCAACGCCCAAGGCGCGTTCAAGATGAGCGCCGAGTGCTACACCACCGGCAGCGACGCCTGGTCCGAGGCGGGAGACATGGTGTCCGAGCCCGATGCGGCCGGACGGACGGCCCTAGCCTTGGTGGGCGGGAAGGTCTGGGCCATCGGGCCTGGAAAGGGCGGCGTGCGGGAGTGGGACGGTGCGTGGAGGGACGTCGCGGACGGGCCGCCCGGCATGAAGGCATGCGTGGAGACGGTCGGCGTCGGCGACGGCGCTGCGGTGTTTGTGTTCGGCATGGTGGCCGATGACGCGGAGGAGAGCGGCAAGTACGTGGCGTGGGTGATGGACGCCGGTGCCGCTCGGTGGGGCCGTGTGGCCGTGCCGCAGGGGTTCGGCGGGTTCGTTTTCTCGGCCGTGGCGGTGCGAGTCTAGTTCAGCCGTGCGCACAGGGCACCTCCACGGGTGCTCGCCCTCGTCGCGGCGCCAGGAAGACGAGAGCGTCCTGTTGACTTTTCTTTTTTTTGATATTTTTATATTTTGATTTTTTTATTAGGCTGACAAGTGGGACCTACCTTCCACCTCACCAAATTACTTTTTTAAAAATTTTAATTGGGCTGACATGTAGGGCCTACTTGCCACGTCATCCTACAGGTGGGGCCGCCCTGTCAGAACGGCTGTCTAAATTGCATCAGCTCGTCATTTGGGCAAATGAGACAAACTGGGCAAAATGTGGTACCAATATGAGATTGAGGCGTACACTGGTACCAATCGGTAAATTTGGCTACAAAAGTGGTAGTATTACGCTATTAACTCTCTATTACACTACGATCGTACTCTCGAGAGTAGTTAGCATAAAACTACCACTTTACAAACTAAATCACAAAATACTACCACTTTTGCCCTGAATAACAAAAAAAAAACTACCACTTTTGTTTCTACGGTAGCAAATCGCGCGAAATCCCGGATAACAGCGAATTGACGCTCAAACTGACAACACGGTCCCACATGGCAGCCCAATTAAAAATAAAAATAAAAGCATTTCCCTCACTCTCCATCGTGCCCCTTTGACCAACTCGGACGGCCGTGGTCTATGGGATGGGAGCGCGGCTACGCGGATGAGCAAGGCGGCGGCGAGGTTGAGGACGGCAGGGCGGCGGGTGCGTAGGCGCTGCCAGGCACTGGCGAGGATGCGGGCGCACCCCACGTGCGCGGGGAGCTGGGCGAGGAACTCGAGCGGGCGGGCACGGCGGAGCGCGCGTGGTAGCAGCTCCCACGTGGCGGAGCCGACGCAGAAATCGAGAGGGCGGGCACGGCGACGGCCTAGCGCTGGCCAGGATGCGGTGCGGGTGCGGTCACGCCACTAGTACAGAATGACACATCGGATACCCCTCTATGGAAACGGCAGGTGTTAGGCGACGGAGAATCGCGCTTTCCGCGCGGCCGGTGCGTACAAACCTGACCAGGCCCGCCTACATTGGCAACGGACCCTTTCCAATCTCTGTCACCTATTATATTGGCAACGGTTAATAAAATTGTCCATTTCCAATATTTGCCTCTATGGTAACGGATATAATTTTCCAACCGTTGAAAATGTTGATACGTGGAGTGTCGGGGGGCTGCCCCCGGGTAGGGCAAAGATGATGTGTTATGAACAGTTAAGGTCTAACCGGATCAAGGAAAGAAGAGCCGGCTAAGTTATCCGGGTCGGATCTCAAGGCGATTCGGTCAGTCCTACTTCAAGCCAGTGAAAGAAAAGACCAAAGGGGATCCGGTGAGGTTTAACCGGATCCAGGAAAGAAGAGCCGGCTAAGTTATCCGGGTCGGTCAGGAAGGACCCGGGTAGGGCAACTCGGATGATGCACAGGGGCCAAGTAATGTCAGTAAAAGTCACGGGCACTGTAAGGTTACTGACCGGGGCTCAGAAGACAGCAAGGTGCTGCCACAGGTTTTCCGGGTCACAAGCCCCTAGGCGCTGACTCGGCCTATTCGGGAAAGGGGCAGTGGCTAGGCTACTGTGGTCTACACTGCCTTAAGCTCAAAGAGGAAAGATAAGCCTGTGGTGAACAGAGGGTGAGCTGGGCTGAGTGACAGTGGCCAGTGTTTGTCCTGTTCTCCTTGTCCATGCCATTGTCCTCTGCGGCCAGGGGCAAAAGGGTAATTCGGTTACTGTATATAGGCAACACCACCTCCTCTGTGGAGAGGATCGACCATTGTGAGCATCATTTCCCCCCAAGCTTCATCTTCTACCTGGAGCTCTCTCCATTGTTCATCATACAGCTCAAGGAGCGCTCTGTACTTGTAAACACTTGAGATATAAGAGAGTAGGCTAGAGCTGCAGTAGGGGTGTTACCTCCACAAGAGGGCCCCGAAGCAGGGTACATCGTGGTGTTCTTCGCTGTTCTTGGTTTGCTTTGTTCTTGTTGTTCCTGCGAGGTTCTTGTTTGATCTTCATGCGTGCTTCATAGCGCGCAAACCCTCCCCGGTTCCCCCAACGCCCAAGCGAGCCCACACTTAAGCCATACCCATGGCATCTGCCGTGACACCACCACGACAGTTGGCGCCCACCGTGGGGCAAGCATTGGCGTTGGCTGGGGTTTCCATCCGGACGGGCTCCGTCACTGGTGCCGGCGAGCGGGTCCTCTCCGGGCTCGTGTGCAAGCTCGGCGAGTTCAACTTCATCAGCGACAACGCGGGGTGCTTCTCCAACAAGCCCTTCCCCGCGGATGGCTTCCTCATGACGCTGGGCAGCTTCGTCACCTACGTCGCCACCGAGCCAGTTCGCGAGTACCCGGCGCAGGTGCTCGTGGCTGCGGATCCTCCTCTTTCCGCGCAGCTCGCGGAGGGCGTAGCGCTCGCCCTGGGAGCAGCGTGGAGGTCATGGTGGCTGCCGCAAACGCTGCTGCAGGCAAAGGAGGTGCCAGCACGAGCGTGCCAGAGGAGCTGGCCACGCCAGTCGATCCGGCTGACAAGCCGACCCGGACAGCTAAGTTCCCTAAGGAGAAACCCGATCCGGTTGGTCCCCTTGGCATGTCAAGCAGGGATGCTTCCTTAGAGGGTATCTTGGAAAAGCTAGCTCGGCCAGTGGCTCCTGGAGCAAATGTTGATCTTACTGTAGCTCAGCTAGAGGCAGAGCGCCTGAGGTTGCAAAAAGAGGCTCGGTTAGTGATAGAGTCTAGGCAAGAGTTTGATAGAGACCTGAGAGAATACAATGCTGCCAATGGTATCACAGATGGCTTTACTCCTGTAGTGCACCGCTCGCGCAAGAAAGCCGAGTTGCGTAACAGAGGCAAGGACCTCAATGACGAGTTGGCTAGAGCTGCAGGTTCGAGCTCAAGTAAAGCCACTAGTCATAGGTCCGGAACAGGCAAGCCGGTTTATAGCTCCCCGGCTAAGAATCTTAGGGCTGCAGCAGCAGCACGAGCCGAGTTAAGTAACCTGACCGGGGATGCTTGGCGCAAGCAGGCGGAGAGAGTGAATGAGCTAGTGGATGTGTGCAACAGGCAGAATGAGGCCTACCGGAAAGCTAATCCGGATGCTGGTGGTTCCCGGGTAGTTGTCTCGGTTAGGGCTGCTAGCCAGAAATCTAAGGGGCAAGCGTCCTCTCCGCATGTTGTGATTGACCGAGCTCAAAGTGTGAACTCGGGTAAGAGCAAGCAGCTGCAAACTTATGATGCGGTATATGCGAGCAAGCAGCTTGCAGCCCAAGGAAAAGGTGGACAAGACAGAAACAGTGGTGGTCAAGGCAATCCGGGTACTGGAAGGGGAAATTCGGCTGGCCGAGGTCAACCACCTCGCCACCCCGGACAGCAGGTGATGGCACAGGTGCAGCAGCAAAGTGGTGGCCAGGTGGGCTACCGCTACGACGATGGCAATTCGGCTATGGCGCGAGCCGGATACCAGACGTATGACAATGCATTGGCGTCGAGACTGGGGCCTCGGATGTTGGATCCGGATGATCAGCGTCTCAAATTGGACAGAATCTACCAGTCCGAGAAGCTGGAAGAGCAAGGCCCACCGGGTCCACCATGCTTTGGACCTCGGATAATGAATGAGCCAAGTGTGCCGTTGTTCCAGCTCGGCCGCAACACGAAGCCGTATAATGGCAGCACCAAGCCACAGGATTGGCTGACGGACTATGTATCATCAGTGCACATTGCGGGGGGCAATCGCCGATGGGCGGTCCGGTATCTCCCGCATATGTTAGAAGGTCCAGCCCGATTGGCTGAATAACTTGCCACCGGGTAGTATCAATTGTTGGATGGATTTGGAACAGGCGTTTAACAGCAACTTCTCCAGCACCTACAAGAGGCCAAACCGACCTCAGCTCCTGGCTGCGTGCAAGCAGGAAGAGAGGGAGACAGACCGAGAGTATTTGACTCGGTGGAGCAACATGCGCAATTCTTGCGAAGGTGTAGTGGAGGAGCAGGCCATTTCATGGTTTGCACAGGGATGCAGGCATGGTACACCACTTTGGCAGAAACTCCAAAGAGATATGCCGAAAACCCTGGCAGATATGATCCGGATAGCAGACACGTATGCGCTGGGTGATCCAACACAGCCCGCATTGGATGCAGTGGGAGCAAACAGGAGGCAACCAGTTAATAACCGAGTTGGACCATTAAGGCCCAGTGACCGACATGAATTCGGTTACAAGAGAAGAGATCCGGATTACAGGTATGGTTCGGATCAAGTTGCTGCGGTAAACATGGATCAACCCGGTGGAGGAGATGCGCAGAGGCAGAAAACTGATGGTCCGGCTTGGAGGCCGAATCAAGGTGCTTGGCCGAAGAAAGTGTGGGAGGGACCAAGTCCACCTCTGACTTTTGAGTCCAGATTAGATGGGCCTTGCTGTTATCACACCACTGATCCGCGCAAACCGGCTAATCATTCGACCCGGAACTGTAGTTGGCATCACCGCATTCAGGCGGAAGGTCAAAGAGGACCACCTCAGAGAGGTGCTCCTAGACCGAATTTCAGGCCAAACATGCCGCTAACCGGAGCCAATGCGACCCCGGTCAACGCTGGAACTC
The DNA here is from genome assembly GCA_947311845.1 of Poa pratensis. Taxonomy (NCBI): domain Eukaryota; kingdom Viridiplantae; phylum Streptophyta; class Magnoliopsida; order Poales; family Poaceae; genus Poa; species Poa pratensis. The sequence goes on along the minus strand of CAMZMU010000056.1, from coordinate 6,255,232 downwards.
CAAGGCCAGCAGCAACGAAGCCGGTTAACCTGGTGAACATGGGAGGCAGTGACAATGGTGATGGCCCAAGTAGGCAAGGTGGATACCCTGGGAATGATTACAAGGAAGCACATCAGAGTTATGTGGTTTTCGTGACCGAGCCAACTGACAAGAAAAGTCAGTTGAGACGAGCAAAGGAGGTGAATGCCGTGATGCCAGCAGTTCCAAAGTACTTGAACTGGTCTGAGCAGGAGATCACTTGGAGCAGGGCGGATAACCCAAGGATCATGCCAAGCCCAGGGAACTATGCACTGGTGGTGGATCCAACTTTGGTTGGACCCAAGCTGAACGTGAAATTTAGCCGAGTCTTGGTCGACAATGGCAGTGCCATAAACATCATGTATCGGGACACAATGGTCAAGTTGGGTATTTCGCCGAATCAGTTGCAACAGAGCAGCTGTACTTTCCATGGCATAGTACCCGGGGTATCTTGTTCCCCCATGGGTAAGATCTGGGTAGATGTGTTGTTCGGTACCAGGGACAATCACAGACTTGAGAGTCTCGAGTTCGAGGTGGTGGATTTGGAAAGCCCATACCATGCTCTGCTTGGCAGGCCAGCATTAGCCAAGTTCATGATATCTACTCATGTGGCCTACCTCAAGATGAAAATGCCTGGCCCGAATGGTGTTATCACCGTTGCGGGAGACTACAAGAAGGCCATACAGTGTGCTACAGTTGGTTCTAACTTAGCTGAATCACTGGTGATACAAGCTGAAAAGAGCAAGATGCACGAGGTGGTGGCAATGGCGAAGTCAGCTCAGCTCGGCGTGCTGGCCATGACTAATCCGGATGCGGGTGCAACATTTGAGGTGCCCAAGGAGACGAAGAAGATCCCCATTGACCCGGAGAACCCGGAGCGCATGGCCATCATTGGTGCCGGGCTGGGTGAGAAATAGGAAAGCGCGCTCTGTCACTTCCTCCGTGAGAATCGGGATATCTTTGCATGGTCAGCTAAGGACCTGCCTGGTGTTCCGAGGGAGTTGGCAGAGCATTCTTTGTTTGTCAGGCCGGATGTGAAACCGGTTAGGCAACCGACTCGGCGGCTTTCAGATGATCGAAGAAAGGTGGTGCTCGATGAGCTGGCTAAGCTGCTGGCAGCCGGATTCATTATGGAGGTGTTGCATCCGGACTGGATATCTAATCCAGTTCTAGTAGAGAAGAAGAAGGACGAACCAGCTGTGGTCAAGGTGTGGCGCATGTGCATCGATTTCACCAACCTAAACAAGGCGTGTCCAAAGGATCCATTTCCTTTGCCTCGGATTGATCAAGTGATCGATTCTACTGCTGGGTGTGAGTTGTTGTCTTTTATTGATGCGTACTCTGGTTTTCACCAGATACCACTGAACCCTAAAGATCAAATAAAGACTGCTTTTATTACCCCGTATGGGGCGTATTGCTATCGTGTCATGTGTTTCGGTTTGAGAAATGCTGGTGCAACTTATCAGAGATGTATGCAAAAGTGCTTGCATTCTCAAATGGGTAAAAATGTGCAGGTGTATGTGGATGACATTGTCATCAAAACAAAAGAAAAACGTACTCTCCTCGAGGATCTCGAGGAAACATTTGTGAACTTGAGAAAATATCGGTTAAAATTGAATCCGGACAAGTGCACCTTTGGTGTCCCAGCTGGAAAGTTGCTTGGTTTCCTTGTATCGAGCCGAGGTATTGAGGTGAATCCGGCTAAGATCCGAGCCATAGAAAGAATGAAATTGCCTAAATGTCTAAAAGATGTACAAAAATTCACCGGGTGTTTAGCCTCGTTGAGTCGGTTTGTGAGTCGGCTAGGAGAAAAAGCCTTGCCCTTGTATCAGTTAATGAAAAAGAGCACCGGGTTCACGTGGACCCCGCAAGCAGATTCGGCTTTCAACGAATTAAAAAAGATGTTGTCCACTGCTCCAGTTTTGGCATCACCTTTGCCGAATGAGCCAATGCTACTTTACATTGCGGCCACTAACCGGGTCGTAAGTGTGGTCATGGTGGTAGAGCGAGAAGAGGATGGTAAATCTGTGCAGAGGCCGGTGTACTATTTGAGTGAGGTGATCTCAACTTCGAAGCAAAATTATCCTCACTACCAAAAGATGACATATGGTGTGTACCTGGCGGTCAAGAAGTTGAAACACTACTTTCAAGAGCATCCGATTACAGTGGTATGTGAAGCTCCAATTGCGGAGATCATTGGGTGCAAAGATGCAACTGGCCGAGTTGCCAAATGGGCGATAGAAGTGTCTCCTTACACACCGCATTATGAGAGAAGAGATGCTATCAAGTCTCAGGCTTTGCCGGATTTCCTTTGTGACTGGGCTGAGATGCAATATGAACCACCTAAACCGGATTACAATTACTGGAGGTTGCACTTTGACGGTTCCAAATGCAAAATCGGGCTAGGTGCTGGGGTGGTGCTCACATCACCAAAACAGGATCAATTGCGATATGTATTGCAGATTCATTTCTCAGCGTCAAACAATGTAGCCGAGTATGAGGCACTGATCCATGGGCTTAATGTGGCTCGGGACATCGGCGTTCGCCGATTGAATGTTTCGGTGATTCGGATTTGGTCGTGCAGCAATCTTCTGGAAATTGGGATGCTCTTGATGCCAATATGGCACTGTATCGGTTTCATGTTCAGAAAATTTCGGGATTTTTTGAAGGCTGTGAGTACAAGCATATACCTCGGCTGGAAAACCAAGCTGCAGATGTTCTGTCAAAACTCGGGTCGTCTAGGGAGGCAATCCCACCCGGAATATCCTTGAATCATCTAAGGGTCCCTTCAATCAAACCTTCGCCTGATTCCGAGTCGATTTTTATTCCCAAGCAAGAATCCGAAGCTATTCCTATGAATGTTGATTGAGTATATCGAGGAAGACCCGGGGACTGCATGCCCGGACTCGGGGACTGCTCACACAGATTCGGAAAATGCTAACCGAGTCTTGGGAAAGAGGAGTAGAGATGATGATGATAACCGGATTGTGGGGAATGGACAGAAGCTGATAGAAGAAATAATGGCGGCCAAACCTGTGGAAGAAAATGAGCACTTGTTCCCTTTGCATCCAGTACCAGAGTGGGCTGAAGAGATCATGAAGTTCATCGAGGAAGGAAGCTTGCCAAGCGATGAGACCAAGGCTAGGCGTGTCCAGAGGAGATCCAAGGCTTATACCATCATCAACAAGGAGTTATACAAAAGAAGTGTAACCGAGGTGTTGCAGCGCTGCGTGGAGCCAGCAGAGGGCAAGGAGATGCTCCTAGAGATACACCAAGGTGAATGTGGACATCATTGCAGTACAAGAGCCCTGGTGGCTAAAGTGTTCCGGCATGGATTTTATTGGCCCACTGCTCATGCAGATGCGGAGGACATAGTCCGCAGGTGTGAAGGATGCCAGAGATTTGCTAAGCAAACACACTTACCCGCATCGGCACTGAAGACAATTCCTATTACTTGGCCATTTGCGGTGTGGTGTTTGGATATGGTGGGAGATTTCAAGCCGGCTAGGGGCAACATGACACATATGCTGGTGATGGTGGATAAGTTCACCAAGTGGATAGAGGTGAAACCAATACGGAAAGTGGATGGCCGTTCGGCTGTAATCTTCTTGAAAGAAATCATTTTGAGATACGGATACCCTCATAGCATCATCTCGGATAACGGCACAAACTTTGCTGTCGGAGAGTTTGCCCGATTCTGCATGAATAAGGGGATCCGGTTAGACATAGCCTCAGTGGCACATCCAGAGTCCAATGGACAAGTGGAAAGATCAAATGCTCTAGTGTTAGCCGGCATCAAGGCTCGTCTCATTGAACCATTGTTGAAAACTCCGGGGTGCTGGATAGATGAAATCCCATCAGTTCTATGGGGTCTAAGGACTACACCGAATCGGTCAACAGGCTATACGCCATTCTTTCTGGTTTATGGGGCAGAAGCTGTCCTACCCACTGACATAGAATATGATGCACCAAGGGTGGCAATGTACACTGAAACCGAGGCAAAGGAGGCCCGGGAAGATGCAGTGGATCTGCTAGAGGAAGCAAGAGAATTGGCCCTGTCTCGGACAGCAATATACCAGCAAAATCTCAGGCGTTATCATAGCCGAAAGATCAGTCCTCGAGTGTTTCATGAGGGTGATCTAGTGCTGAGGCTGGTGCAGCGCAGCAAAGGCCGACACAAATTGTCACCTCCATGGGAGGGACCATTCATTGTGAGCAAGGCTATGCACAATGATTCGTACTACCTTGTAGATGCACAGGAATCAAGGGAGGATGGCTTGGACAGACCCGGACAGGAAACCAAGCGACCTTGGAATGTAGCTCTGCTTCGACCCTTCTACTCTTAAAGGGCGCAATGTATGTATTTCAATTTATCATGAATGAAATCGCGGTAATCCGAGTCTGGACTCGGGGACTGCTTCGTCCTTATGCATGTGTTGTTTATTACTGTTTTGTTTTTTGCCGTTCGTGTGCCGAATCGCTTTGAACCTTGTTCTAAGCTTCAAGTAATGTATGTTGTGTTGTTGATCTCGTGACTCGACTGACAAACACCAAAATGGTAGTCAAGAGCAGAGATGAGGAATATGGGAAACATGAAAATGGACACGGGGACTCGGTCCAAAACCGATTCGGCACATGTCGTTTACTAACCCCTGTTATTTCTTTTTTCGTTTATGTTGAATGATTCTAAACCACAACTCGTGCGTTTCAAGTATTGTATGCTATGATTCCTATCTTGTGACTCGACTGTCAAAACACCCAAAGAGGTAGACAAGAGCAAAGATTTGGCAAAAGTAGTAAACAAGAAAACAAACTCGGGGACTCGGTTTAAGATGATCCAACATAAACCTTGTCCGGATCGCGTTAAGCATGATAAGCATAGTCTCGAAAGAACTTAAAATAGTCTATTACATCTGCTCCCGGCATACCGGGGATTTAATGTTTTTGTTAAGTACTTCAGGGTGCAGCGGACTCGGTCGCGGCGGACTCGGTCATAGGAGTTTCGGTTGCAGGAACTCCTGTGGTAGGAGCTTCGGTTAGCGGAGCTTCGGGGGCACGGGCTTCAGCTACGGGTGCTTCGGTTGAAGTGGACGCGGTTACGGGAGGTTCTGTTGCTGGAGCAGACTCAGAAGATGGTGGCACTTCGGAAGTAATCTTGACTGGAGAGCTTGAAGGATGGGCGGATTCGGGAATATCCGGATCAGGTGAAGCCTGTTTAGTGATCACAGTCAAGTTAGTGGCTGGAATCACAGGAGACTCGGTTGGAGTTTGTTCGGTGAGCTTGGCCGAGTCGGAGGCTGGTACCTTGCTGGATTCTTCTTCTTCATCAGACCCGCCCTCAGAATCGGCGTATTCTTCAGCGGAGGCATCATCCGATTCCTCTTCTTCAGTGTCTTCTCCATCCGAGTAGACTGGAGCCTCCAGATCAAGATGCTTGGTGCGTGCAAATTCGGCCATAAAGTTGGCGGCTTCTTCACGGATCTTGATCCGGTTGGGATCTGAAGCCCATGAAGAACCCTCGCGAAAGGAGCGCACTTTGGCAAGATCAATCAGCTCATACCAAGACATGATGAATAACAAAGCTGCATCAGCACCAGCGCGGGCGGACGAAGACCTCCACTTCTGTAGCCGGGTCATGGCTTGGTCCAGGTCTCTGATCAGCTCCTCCACAGGCACAACTTGCCGCGCTTCAGGAAATAAGATCCGGTGAGCCTTGAGACTTGCATTGAGCAGACCAATATGGGAATCCTTCAAAGGAGCAATCCGAGCCTTGAGTGCTGTGATATGATCTTCGATGTCCCATGTCTCTGGTAGTGGAGCCTCGGTTAATTTAGCTCTCTCAGCTCGGGCGTCTCTCACAGCCCTGGCGGCTTGAAGCCGGATGCTGGTAAACTCTCCTACAAACAAATAAGCTAATACTGAGTTCAGCAAGAAGGAACACAAGCATATGTATCGGTTAAGGGCAGAAAGAAAAAAGGGATTCGGTGAACTTACGATCCATGTCATCATTAAGGCTAGCAAGTGCAGCAAGCCATTTCGCACTGGCCGCTTTGTGAGCACTCAGTTCTTCTTTAGCCGCTTTGACTTCGGCTTCAGATTCGGCTATGGTCGTTTGAATTTGCTGGTCCAGTTTGGCCCGCTTCTCAAGTCCGGCTTTGAAAGTATCCCGCTCCTTCTGGATAGTATCTTTTTCACGCTTCAGCGTATCCCGCTCTCCTTTAACCTTGTTCTTCACTTTTTCAACTCGGTCAAGCTCTCGCTGGAGCCGAGTCACTTCTGATTTTTCCTCGGATAAGGCGCGTTTGTGCTCTTCTTCTTTCTTGTCCATTTCAAGACAGAGCCCATCGAAGGAAGTTTGGAGCTTCTGGTGCTGATGGGCGAGCTGCTTAAAGAGCTTGCCGCGAGCGGTCATGGTTTCCTGAAAGAAAACAGGCAAACGGCGTCAGAAGAATCTCGGGGACTGGCCCGAGATTAACCGAATCAGTTGAAAAGGAGACTCGGGGACTGGAAGTCCCACGGTGTCCTCGGTTAAGGCAACATTCATCATAATTTTTTTTAGAGATTCAAGCCGAATGACTTTCTTACTCGGAGGAGTATCAGTCGTTCGACCCGAATCTCGGGGACTGGGTATAGTACTGTTTGATTATGTTGAAATAAAAGCAAGGTTCGGATAAATTTACCTCGAACACCCGGTTAGCTTCAGTGACCGAGGTCTGTACAGAGTGTAAGGATTGGAACATCCGACTAGGCCCAGCCGGGTGTGGCGCTGAAGTAGAGAAGCCTGTGGCAAAGTCAGCATCATTCCAAGCTTCAATGAATTGCTTGGCGGACTCGAGCTTATCGCTGCTCGGAGGGCGCGGATTCGACGCGGACTGGCCGAATCGAATCGCTGATGGGGCGGCAGAAACCTTCTTGCTAGCAACCACCTGCTTATCCGAGGTAGTCGGAGTTGTGCCAGAGGCACCCTGAGTCGGCTTGGGTTGCGGTGACGCACCAGAAGTCTGCTTCGGATGTGGCTCCTTGTGCTGCTTCTCGGAAACTTGCTGTTGCTGTTGCTGCTTCTGCTTCTTCTTCTTCTGCTGCTCTTGGTTCAGTGCAGTTTGAGCTGCAGGAGCAGGGCGGGAATCAGGCTTAGGCGAGGACGTAGCCGATGTCTTGGCCTTTTCCTTCTCCAGCTCCTTGAGAGGGCGTGGCCAACTTGAATCTCGGATTGGAGCCGAGGTTTCCTCACACTCCAAGTCGATAACCGGCTCTGAAATGGGAGTCGGCTGGGGAATATTGGTAGTGGTGACACGCGTTGGTGAGGTGGCAGTTCGGTCAGGAAATTGGGTTTCCATGGCCGTATCCAGTGGAGGGATAGGAGAAGAGATGGATGAATGAGTCTGCGCGGTGATGAGGACATCACTGCATAAAGTAAAGCAAACGGTTAACTCGGATAGATATGACTCGGTTAATAGAGGAAGAAAGCAAATAAAGTTCGCTCAATGTTACCCCTTGGTGGTGGGCATCGGTTTGACGCGATTTGGCTTGTCGCCGGACTTCTTCCTTCTTTTTGTCTGTGGGGCATCTGTTTCGGGCGCCTCAGCGCGTTTCCGAGAGGCCTCTCCAGTATCTTGTTTGGCTGGAACACAAGGAGGTGGTTTCCATGAAATCGGAATAGCGTCGATGGGTTCTAAGATGCAGCAATCTTCATCTTCCTCGTCGGAAAGGTGGTGAATGTCTGATTGCTTACCCTTGCGGACTGGCTTGGCACGGGGAATTGGCAAGTAGTCATCCGAATCCGGATCCTCTTCGCCCTCGCGCGGCGGGCTGAGATCCGGTGTCCATGCCTTGGTGGAAAGATCTCCGTCTTCAATAAGTTGACGGTCAAACAGCTACAAAAAAGACAATGCGAATCCGGATCAGGCCAGGATTATTCGGATGAAGTAAGAGTGGATTCGGAAAGTGGTGAGCTAACCTGTGGAGGAAGTTTTTCCCGGTAGAATGGCTTTACACCCCACCGCCATTTATCCGACATCTCATTGGCAGCAATGGCGTTTACCCGTCTGAAGACGGAAGCTTTGTCAAGCTCGTGTTTGCTGATCCGGGTAGGATCTAGTGCGCCACGCGTGTGGCATATCTTGTGGTCACGCCTTTGAAGAGGGCTGACTCGGCGAGAGATGAAGGTCCGGACGAGGTCGTCAGAGACCATACCCTTCTTCAAAAAATCCTCCAGAGTGGTATGCACTGTCTGAAGTTCAGCAATTGTTTCAGCCGGATTGTAACCGAAGTTCAGTTCGGCTGTGGGCGGCTCCATCCTGAATTCGGGCAGGTTAAGAGCGTCATGGCCCTCAGCGCTCTTTATGTAAAACCAGGTCCTTTGCCATTTCTTCACCGTGTCTAGGCCGGTGACTCGGGGAAAGGCGGATCCCTGCCTTGGCGTGATGCTAACCGAACCGCAAGCGGTCAGCTGTTTCGGCTTGGTACCTGGAATGGTGTGCTTGCGAAGGTGGAAGTACTTTGCCCATATATCCACACTAGGCCAGAGACCGAGATAGCCTTCGCAGAAGGAAGAGAAAGCTGATAAAGAGACAAAGGCGTTCGCCGGGAGGTGGTGAAGCTGCAGTCCGAAGAAGTCCAGAAAGGCCCGAAGAAGTCACTGGCAGGTAACCCGAGCCCGCGCTCGAAATGCGCTATGAATACCACGCGTTCACCAGGTTCGGGCGCCGGTGCGAGTTCTTTTCCGGGTCGGCGGCAAATGGCTTGGGGCGGTATACGCCGGGTGGCTCGTAGCCATTCCAGATCGTTTTTGGTAACATCAGATCCTTCCCATCTGCCAGGGGGAAGTTTGGCCATAACCGAATCAGTCCTGCAGCAAAAAGGCGGATAACCGGGTCAGGAAATTCGGAATCCATGGGACCAAAGAAGAATCGGATAACATTAAAGCCGAATCAGATCTATGGTGACTCGGCTAATCCTATCCCGGGTAGGGTTAACCGGGTCCGGTGGAGAAGGTGAAGCGGTTGGAAGTCGCAAACATCTTTCCGCAAGTTTCTAGGGTTGGGAAGATCTACAGCGGTGGTAAAAAAGAAAGAAAATCACGGGTAAAAACATGGTTGAACTGCTCCAACGGGACAAGTGTATCTAGGCCAGTCTATTGCGGAACTTGGACAGAAAATTTGCGGAGTGTGCTACGGCAGGAACACGGGCTTAGATACGCATCAATCTACCAAGAACAGGTGTGTGTATTCCGAGAATATGAACTCGTCACGGTGGCTATGGCGAGAGGAGGAAGAACTTACAGTGCGAATTGCTCGAAGGAGGAGTTCGACGGAGAAACGTCGGAGATGGGCGCGAGGCGCGGCTCCGATGGTCTTGCTCTGGTACGCTGTGCGTCCCTGGCGCGGCAACCTTGAATGGCGAGGTTGCGGCGGCGTCGATGGAGCGGGTTAGTGGGAGTTGAGAGGAAGAAGAAGGGGAAAAACCACCGCGCCCTCTTTATAGCCTCCAGCGGTAACTGCCCCCCACTACCGCGCGGTTACCGGAGCACGGTTAGATCCCTTGCGTCGCGGAACTCTGTGGCAGCTGCTGTGGCCGTGTATTTCAAGCACACGTGGTCACGCCGCAGAATTGGAAGCGGTGGAACGGATCCTATGTGCCGGTCAACGGAGAAAACGAGGAGACGTGGTCTTCTGGTCAAATACACTCAAGTACCCGGTGGATCCGGATAACGAGCTGACAACCCGGGTTATACGGCTTTGCACAGGCTTTTCCTGCCAAATGTCCCGGAAAATTCGGTGACAACTAGAAGTGATCCGGTTAATGATGTTGGTTTTGAATCTGGAACGGCCCTTCAGCCGAGGCTGTAGGACCATACCAGCTTCGGGGACTACTGTCGGGGGGCTGCCCCCGGGTAGGGCAAAGATGATGTGTTATGAACAGTTAAGGTCTAACCGGATCAAGGAAAGAAGAGCCGGCTAAGTTATCCGGGTCGGATCTCAAGGCGATTCGGTCAGTCCTACTTCAAGCCAGTGAAAGAAAAGACCAAAGGGGATCCGGTGAGGTTTAACCGGATCCAGGAAAGAAGAGCCGGCTAAGTTATCCGGGTCGGTCAGGAAGGACCCGGGTAGGGCAACTCGGATGATGCACAGGGGCCAAGTAATGTCAGTAAAAGTCACGGGCACTGTAAGGTTACTGACCGGGGCTCAGAAGACAGCAAGGTGCTGCCACAGGTTTTCCGGGTCACAAGCCCCTAGGCGCTGACTCGGCCTATTCGGGAAAGGGGCAGTGGCTAGGCTACTGTGGTCTACACTGCCTTAAGCTCAAAGAGGAAAGATAAGCCTGTGGTGAACAGAGGGTGAGCTGGGCTGAGTGACAGTGGCCAGTGTTTGTCCTGTTCTCCTTGTCCATGCCATTGTCCTCTGCGGCCAGGGGCAAAAGGGTAATTCGGTTACTGTATATAGGCAACACCACCTCCTCCGTGGAGAGGATCGACCATTGTGAGCATCATTTCCCCCCAAGCTTCATCTTCTACCTGGAGCTCTCTCCATTGTTCATCATACAGCTCAAGGAGCGCTCTGTACTTGTAAACACTTGAGATATAAGAGAGTAGGCTAGAGCTGCAGTAGGGGTGTTACCTCCACAAGAGGGCCCCGAAGCAGGGTACATCGTGGTGTTCTTCGCTGTTCTTGGTTTGCTTTGTTCTCGTTGGTTCCTGCAAGTTCTTGTTTGATCTTCATGCGTGCTTCATAAGCGCGCAAACCCTCCCCGGTTCCCCCAACGCCCAAGCGAGCCCACACTTAAGCCATCCCCATGGCATCTGCCGTGACACCACCACGACATGGAGGCTAGCGAATGGGCAGATGGGGAGGTGGGCGGAGCAGACCCGCGAGTATAAATGGCGAGAGGTACCAGCAGCGGTCTCTTTGAAGCCCCAGTCCATCGCCTATAGTTATTCAAACTTCGCCAGATCCCCTCCGTCCAAATCCATGGCGAGAGGTACCAGCAGCGGTCGCGGCCGTGGACGAGGGCAAGGTCGTGGTAGGGGGCGCAGCGGCAATGCCATGCCGTCGGTGTCGCCCTCACCGTCCTCTGAAGACATGTCCCCGGCGAGAGGTACCATCAGCGGTCGCGGCCGTGGACGTGGGCGCGGCCGTGGACGAGGGCGCGGCCGTGGTAGGGGCGCAGCCGCAATGCCACGCCGTCGGTGTCGCCCTCAGCGTCCTCTGAAGACATGTCCCCGGAGCTGCGCGGATTCAAGTTCTTGGTTATCCTGTACAAGGGCATCGAGAGCCGCCTGAGGCTCCCGAGGGCGTTTGCAGAGAAGCTCCAAGTCATGGTGGCAGCTACCATGCATCTGAAGATGGAGAACTGCGAGAACGGCAGCTGGGCGGTGAAGACGGCCGTGAGTGCCTGGGGAAATTTGTACCTCGGCCAGGGATGGAAGTCATTCGCCCAAGCGTACAAGCTTGAGCAGGGGCACTTTTTGTGCTTCGAGTTCGACGGCGACAACGGGTTCTTCATCAAGATCTTCGACGGTACCTTATGCCGGAGGGACGCACTCGTGTACAGCGACGACGAGCCCGAGTCTTCATCAGCAGCTGCTAGTAGTAGCATATATGTAATCGTTTACTTCATTATCAAGTCCGTATGTAGTAGCACTAGCTGCTAAGTGGTCTCTGCGTTCATATGTAATTTAGAGTACCTGTTAGTAAGTTTACTCTCTCGCTGGTGTAAAATCAATGAAAACGGTTATATAAAATGTCCGTTGCCAATGTGGCGCTTATATATACTGCCGGCTCGGTCTCATTATCACTCTCTCACTTGTCTCTCTTCCAACCCTAGCCGCCGCACACTGTGGCTTTCAACTCTCCTCACTCTCTCTAATGGCTTCCTCTGTCGGCGCTTCTAGATCCGGCCATCGCGGCCGCGGCTCTAGCCGCCGCGGCAGCACCGTTCTAGCGGCAGCCCTTCGTGAGGGGAAGGTCGATCTGGAGGCGGCCATGCGTCCGCTAATGATGCGGCAGCGCCACCATCTGACGCCCTCCTCCTCCGGTGATGCCCGGCTTCTTCTGAGCCAGGCCGATGTGGACGAGGTCATTCATGAGGTGGTGGTGCAGCACCTCCGGCGGATCTACCAGCAGAAACCCATCTGGAGGAGGAAGTGGCCGATCTGGAGATGGTGGAGGATCTGTAGGTGGTGGAGAAGAAGGAGGAGGTGGATGTCGACGAAGGAGAAGGAGGAGGAGGTGATTGCGTCGCAGCGCGCTGGTAGCATCTCAGCGCATCTGGCAGAGTCCTGCACCTCCTCTCCCGCGGGTGAAAGGTATAAATCTTTCTGTGACTGGCTGTGATGCCGATGAACTAGGTTCTACGTATGAGCATTTCATCACATAAACAAATTCCTAGTGCAAATTCACACATACATGTTCTGATAATTACAAACACTTATTGTTAAAGCACCAACTATACAAACTAGTTAAACACCCACATCCAAAGCCTATTGCAATTCACCTAGGGCATTCTTGCACCTAGGGCAGAGCATTTCCTGCCATGTTGGACGTAGCCTGTCCTTCAAGGTTAGGATCTTGCGATACAACTCGTAGGTCACGTACCCATCTATTGCTGCGTAGTCGAGGTTAACTTTGTGCAGCGGCATCCACTCCCAAAAATCGTGCTGGTTGGATGGGAACTCCTTCTTCATGTTGGCGTATGATTTGTCGATGAGGTCTGCCGCTAGATCACCCATTCCGTCCCTCTCGTCTCCACCCTTGATTTTGTATACGAGTTGGATGTCCACGTAGTACTCCGGTGGAATGTGGAAGCCGGCAGAAGAAAGCACCTTGCTGTCGTTGGTGATGTCCACGCTTGCGAAGGTGATATTCTTGCGTTCAAAGAATTTGCCCAACTCTGGACAATTCTTCTTGGACTTGCACCAGTGGAACACGAGAACATGCTGGCGCATGGAGAGTTGCAGGACAGACATGTGCCGACGATTACGGGTGTACTCGATGTCAAGGCCGATGAACCGATGCTTCTCCTCTGCTAGCCATTCCTCGTACTTGTCGAGGATCCGCTCCACGGTATGCTCCTCGTTCGTGTACATCACCTCCAGAACGGTGCCGTGGGTACGGACGGTAGTTGTCTCTGTTATTCTGTTGCGGTCGTCCATGGCGGGTGGGGGATTGGGGTGGAACGAGGAAGAAGAGAAGGAAGGAATGCGAACTGTCTGCCACCAAACAGAGCAGTTCCTGGATATTTGCCGTCGATCTTAGCAGTTTCTTGAAAATGGCAACCGAACAAAGCAGTTGCTGGAAAATAGCCACTGATTTTTTTAATATCCAGATGTATTTTGTACATTTCGCTAATAGTTTTTTTGTTTCACGCAGGAGTTTATTTCGGCAACACTGCATAAAAGTACCAATGTATCATTCCGAGAACCAGAAACTTTAAGGCAAGGAAATTTCGTGGATACTGGTCTTGGAGTGGGTACAGCGACGACCGAGAGCTCATAGAAGGTGAGCTCCAAGTCAAAGATGGAACGCTGGCTTAATTAAGCCAGCCTTCCATCTTGTTAGGTTAGTTGCTTATAGGTTTAGAGTTCATGATTGTAGTCAAAGTGTAATAGGTGATATTACATTATGCCAATGTGTGATAGATATGATTGTAGTCAAATTGTAAAAAACGGTGATATTATTGTATACCAATGTAATGATGGCATTTGTTCTATGTTATGAATTGAATAACGTTTTAGTGCATTGTGCAATCAGCCTTTCATGTATTATGGCATATAACCGAAATATGAGAAATGCTCAGTGCAAACGGGTGGATGGGAAACTCCGTATCTGATGAAAGAAAACTAAGGAAACGGAGGTCTGCGCACAACCGTTGCCAAATGGATACCTCATCGGAAACGGTTTTTGGCCTCCGTTACCGATGAAGGCCTTCACATCAGTGACAGAGGCGGGGACACGGACCCTTTCTCCGTTGCCGAAGGGGTTTTTGGCCCGTTTCCGATGTGTCGTTCTGTACTAGTGCGCGCCGTGCGGCCAGACGACCGGCACAACACGAGCGCGGAGAGCAGCCGGCACAGGACGACCCCGGCGATGCCTTGCTCGTGCGGCCAACGCGGCGTGGCCAAGCGCCGGGTTCTGGGAGATGGAGCTCGGGACGGCACGTCTAGCCAGGTCGCTCTCCGGGAGATGGAGCTCGCCGTCCTCACGGCCGACAACGCCGAGCTCAAGAAGCTGGCCAGGGAGGCTGCGGAGGCGGCCAAGCGCCGGGTTCTGGTGGAGCCGGCTCGCCGTGCTGCTCGCGGTGACGGTGGTGTGGCAGTTCACGACGACGCCGGTCCAGTCCGGGAGAGCAGCAAGCGGGCTCTGACGAGAACACCCGCCGGATTCGGAGAATACGCCGTCAATCCACTCGATTCCTTCTCAACACGGCATAGCGGACGTGCCTCCAGCTCCTTGCGCGGGATCGAGCTCTTCGCCGTGGTGACCTTGGTGGTGGGCAACAGTTACAGGGAACAGGACAACCGCGTCGGCAGGGACGGGATTTTTTTTGTTGGGCTGAAAAGTCACCATTGCCACGCCATCATTTACATATGGGCCCGCCATGTCAGTTTGAGCGTCAATTCTCTTTCAACCGCTATTTTGTGGGATTCGCTACCGTCGAAGCAAAAGTGGTAGTTTTTGCGATTTGTGGTAAAAGTGGTTGTTTTTTGCGATTAAGTTTGTAAAGTGGTAGTTTTATGCTAACTACTCTACTCTCGACGACACGAGGTATACACTATCTTCTTTTAATCTGATCCATGAAGTAGCTGTTCGCCGAAACTGATTAGTTGACCCTGCCCAGCCAGCATTCCTTGGTACAACTATCATTGCTCACGCTTGGTTTTATCCTATGCCCGAAAATCGATTCTCTATTTAGTCTTACTAGCTCGCACCTTTATAAGTGATATATGTGCAAACAACAAAAGCATATGTGGATTTTAGATAATGAAACCTCAAGATATTGAGCTTTTCTTAAATATATTGAGGTTAACATAAGTGATGGTAAACTATAATTCACGATTATCTTACTTGCACACCGTAAAAATAATAGTTTAGGACTATACCACTAATATTCTGCCCGTGCTCTGGCGCAAAGCGTGACATGGGCGGCATGCTAAACCATTGTATCTACATATATTTCAAATACTTAATTTAGTGTCAATCATAACAAACTCGTCTCAATAATAGTTTCATTTATATTATGCAACCTCTCATGCAGGCAAGCGTTTTGGGTTGCAATATCAAATTATGGATATCAAGTAACAAAGAAGGAAAAGAGATAGAGAGCGGTATGCACAGATGACCGATGAAGAAAAGAAGGAAAGACTAAAAAAAACATCTTGAATCTTATAAACAAAACAAAACAAACCATTTATAAAGACGAAGAAATACGCCGATTTAAATCCAGAACAAAGGAGAAGACAATGCGCACAAAAGAAGAAGAAATATGCAAATATAGAGCCAGAACAAAAGAAAGCTAGATTACAACAAATTCTAGCTAACCGTGAGTATAGGCGCAACATACCATGCAAAGAGTCAATTGCGATGGTGAACCCTTTATATATCGCACCGCAAGAAGAGGTTAGTACATCTACCTTCAATGTGTACCAGGAGGTCGTATGATATAAATTTATATCAAGTTATCATAGAGATAGAATGTATCAACACATATTTTTATCTTTCGAGCTATTTTTGTGTTAGAAAAGTAAAATTATTCTAGGCAGGTCAATTAACTTTGGTGTAAAATTTGATTAGTTGTGCAACGTTTTTACAAAAAAATTGTATATTTTTCAACACCCGTTGCAACGCATGGGCACTTTTGCTAGTATATATAGACGAACAAAGCTAACCTCTAAACCTACTCGGACTCGGACGGGGAGTCATGTTGAACAACGATTCCCAAACTAACTAGGACTCGAACTACGACTACCAAATCAGATACGCTACAAACTAACACACATCAAATACGCAGTTTCAAACAAAAAACACACACGTCAAATACGCTACATACGAGAACCTCAACTCTCGGTTCCAAAGAAAAAATAACCCTAGCTGGGCATCGATCAACGATGGAGACGGAGTTGCCTCTACTGGAGGACGTGCTCGCCAACATCCTCGACCGTCTGCGTCCGCGCGACCTCGCCCAGTCCCGGCGCGTCTGCAGGCCGTGGCAAGCCCTCATCGACGACCGCCGCCTCCTCCTTCGCCTCGCGCTGCCCCACTCGGTCCACGGCTTCTTCCTCAAGTACGTCGCCTACGACCGTCAGCACTTCCTCGAGCGCCCGTCGACGTCAGACCCACACATCGACGGCAGGCTCCGCTTCCTGCCCCGGGCGCAGCGCAGCGACTGGGGTTCCGTCCGAGACCACCACAACGGACTCATCCTCTACACACCCTATGACCAGGCCATGAAGCTCGTGGTCGTTAATCCTGCAACGCGTCGGTGGACAGCTTTGCCACCATTGCTGGAGGCAAGGACTTGGGCCGGCTACATCGTGTTTGAGCCCGCCGTGTCGCCACACTACGAGGTGTTCTTGGTACCACCTCCGCCCCAGGAAGATGAGGACACGGATGGATTTGAGGAGACGTATGGCCTATATCGTCGCATGGAGTGGCCGCCCTCTCCGTGCGTGTTGCAAGTCTTCTCCTCCAAGACCGGGCGGTGGGAGGAGAGATCCTTTGCCCGCGAAGGTGAAGCTGCGGGGTTTGTGTCGGAATTGCGGCTTGAATCAAGTCCACTTCGACACTTATGGCGCCATGCCGTACACTTGGAAGGAACACTTTATGTGCAATGTCGTGGTGCTTATGTTATGAGGTACATGCATGCACTATCTTAGATCCTCATTGTTTTGGCTCAAGTTTAACTGTTTAAACTATCTTGTATGTCTAAGTGTTCTAAATGATCATTTGTAGGTTGTCTTTGCATGAGGACAAGTACCAAGTAATTAAAACACCGATTGGCATAGCGGCGTGTGCAGCAGCACGGACTTACTTAGGCGGTTCACAGAATCGGGTGTGCTTCGCAGCAATTGAAGAGCCGCACAAACTATCTGTTTGGGTCCTTAATGAATCATCTGGTTGTAGTGATTGGGTGTTGAAGCATCAAGGAGACATGGCATTATCATTCCATTATGATCAAGTGACCAAAGAATGGAACTTAGATGATGATAAACATGCCAAAATTGATTTGCTAGGAGATGACGTATCTGAAGAAGAAGGCGGCTTTAGTGGATCATTGTTTTATAATTCCGGTGATGAAAAAGACACCATTGTCAAAGAAATAGTGGAGGAAAATATCGAATGGGACTCTGACGAAGATAATGTTGTCCGTATAAGAACGGAGGGCTTAGGCTATGTTAGAAATATTAGCATCCTGGGATTCCATCCTTACAAGGAAGTTATTTTCTTGACAAATTCGTCAATCGGGGTTGCGTACCGGTTGAAAACATCAATTTTTCAATACTTAGGTGTATTACGTCCTACATCTTATTCAGTGTTCGGAGACGTAGAGAGGTCATTCTTGTATACACCTTGCATGATTGGAGAACTAGAAAACAAGTGTGAAAATTAGAGCAGCTTGGAATGAGTTTTGTAATAGTGTAACATATTACAATGAGTTTTGTAATAGTGTAACAGATTGTGCTTGCGTTTAAGCATTTTTTTATGCATAAATATTACCTGTGGTATTGTAATGTTGCTGCTAGTTAATAAAAATATACAAGTACATGAGTAAGATTTGTGGTTACTATGAAATGAGAGAAATTTAGCAAGCACACATTCAAGTTATCCCGGATTGGCTTGCTTAACCACTGCATGTTTTGTCTGTGGGGAAAGAAAGGAAGGCCACAATTTGAACCATATTATGTTTGGCATCTTGTTGGTCAGTTCGTTTATGCAAAGTAATGGAAATCGGCCCAGGTGGGTGTCGCGTTTAAAAATAAAATTGATTGGAAGTTTATGGGTTTGGTTGTACCTCTAGCACACACTGTTAAACACATGTTAGACGTCCTATGTGTCTTATTAAAGTAATTTGTCAATTTTGAGACTCAATTTTTGGTTGAACTTGGTGTGCCTGTGTATATCTACATTGTATTTGAAGAAAATGACCTCTTCTCTTTACAACAAAGAACGGTTCTTTGCTACTACTCTCTTGCAAACAAAGAACGTCTCTCTTCCATCTTCGAAAGAACCAGCTTCATCTTGCATCATCCTATTGCCAGAAGTATGAACTGCCAATTCGTATGCATTGTTCAATGATAAATCAAAAGCACATGCCGTGAGGAACGAACCAATTTCTGTGAATTTGCGTAAGCCATTCACAGAGCCATACCTGGTGAAAGCACTGAAAAGGACACAAAGCTTCAAAAGTTCAGAACAAATCCTGTAGCAAGAACTGAGCCTTTCATACAACAATCTCAAACAAAATGTGTTCGAACCAAGTCTGCTTCTACAAGTTAGACAAGTTACTACAATCTCAGACACTAACAATGCAGCTAGGTCATCAGGTACGTCACACCGCCGCTACCCTTCATAACGGCTAAAAGAAACAAACAATTAAACAATGAGCTATCAAAGTGTCTAAGTAATGCTTTGAACATAGTGGCAATTATTCTTTACTAATAAACTTAAATTAATTAGTCACAATAGATATTTACTGAAGGCAACATGTTCATTTTAACCCGGAGTAATTTCATATATGAACATTGTACAAACTCACATGAGATCAAGACTGATTATCAATAAGCCCAACAATACCTACACTAGAAGAAATTCGGCCTTGTACCACGGAGCAGATTCGTGGTAAAAAGGCCGTTTTTTGTGGCTAAAGGTTTTTAGCCACGACAAGGGGTCCGTGGTGTATACGGCATGGGTGATTTTTTAACCACGGAATTGGGATTTCGTGGTAGATGGTCCCGTCATCAACCACGAACAGGTCGCCGTGGTAAAAGAATCTAACAGACACGTGGCAAACGGCGTTATGTCTTCTACCACGACGTGCAAACCGTGGTAGATGCTAGGCCCACCTGGGCCCGTTAAGGTGAGATGGGCCAGCCCAGTAAGGATAGGTGGGCCGTCCATTGAGGTTAGATGAGCCGGCCCATTACGGTCTGATGAGCCGGCCCAGTAAGGTTAGGTGGGTCGGCCCGTTAAGGTTAGATGGGCCGGCCCATTGGAAAAGCTAGATTGGTCCATTAAGGCTGGATGGGCTGGCCCAAACCAGCACAATGCGGCCCATTGCGGTTGGCTGTTCCGGCCCACCACGGCTTGATGGGCCGGCCCACTACGTTTTGCGGGCCGGCCTCTTACGTTTGTGAGCCTGTTTGACGAGCCCAAATGGGCCGGCTTAATAGGATCGCGGTTCTGGCCCATTCTTGAATGGCCGGCCAAACAATTTTGTATTAGCGGGCCGGCCCATTTATTTAGGCATGCAGGCCACCGTGTGCTGACCGGCCCATTTAGTTTTAGCGGATAGGGCCATAGAGCCGACCGGCCAATTCGCGGCCCAATAATAATCGAAATTTATAGTGCCACAAACATAACTTATTTTGAAAACCTAATTAATTATTACAAATACCGACCGAACAGAAATTACATGGTCAGAACGTTCTTTGCAAGAATATTACATAGTAATTAACAGAAATCGAATCTAAAAGGGCGGATTCTCTTGGCTTCATCAATTTGAAGTGTAGTGTTGAGCGAATGCTGGGTCCTGGTCCTCAACTTCTTCCCTACAGATGGAATGATGGAGACACTATTTCTTTCTATTTTCAAAGGTACAGTAATATATGTATCACCTATAAGGATTGATTCAGGTGGCCTGGTAAGCAGGTAAGGTTCAGAATTATTCTGGTAAGGTGCCTTCGAAGCCATCCATGTTCGAACTGCAATCTGGCAGAAACCAAAAATAAGCATCAAGCTTCTTTATGAAACATGCAATGAAAGCAGCATAGGATAAGATTTACAGCTTAAGAGCAGCCAAAATAGAGCGCTTATTTGAGAGCGCCGGGGATTAAATCCCAGCCTTTTGCATCATTCAAGGCTGCTTTTATTGTATCTGTGCGTAAATAAAAGTCAGATGCCTGACAAGTCTGCAAAATGAGCCTCGCATGCTACTTCATGCTTGCCATAAGCGTCTTAATTAGAGTCTTGCTTAGAGCCAAGCCATGCTCTATAGTAAGATGAGCAGCACTAACATAGTAAAGATATATAAAGACAGAATATGGCATCCTTTTAAATAATGAGTTGATTAAAGATGTGATGTGATCATTTCAACAACAGCAATACAGAACAATGCAGCAATCACATAGCATGTAATAATCATTTCTTATTCATTCTATAACAGTCAGATAGCATTTCATAAGTTGCAAGTGTTCTAATTATTGGCCAGACAGGTGACAAAGCAGAACCAAGGACATCAGGTAAAGGGAAGACCCAAAGTATGCACAGACTTACAGTAGCATGTAGTGCAAGCATAGTGGGACGACTACCCTTGGAGCGACCTTTTTGGCCCAATGGGGTTAAACTACCATAACATAATTTCCGTAGTTCAGCGTTTTGAGCTCCATTGTCCTTCTGCCATTATGTATTAGGTGGGAAAGCATGTCAGCTGATATTTTGGAAGGATGAAAGCAGTTGCTAGATGGAACTAACAAAATAGATTTGTCTGTATACTTAAAGAATGCATTAACAATGATGAATATCATATAAACCAGCTGGGAATAAATTCAGAAGCAAGGCATAAAATGCTTAGGAACAGAGCTAGACAATGAGGCAGATAAATGAACAATGAGGGAGGAAATGATATAGAGCGGCTAAACTGCACATCTAAACAAACATGTAGGAAATGATAGAGAACAGCTGAAATGCAGAGGAACATAGCTACAGAATGAGGCAGTAAAATGAACATTGATGAACAATGAGACATGAAATGATATAGAGCGGCTAAACTGCACATCTAAACAAACATGTAGGAAATCATAGAGAGCAGCTGAAATGCAGAGGAACATAGCTAAACAACAGGAAGTAAAACGAAAGATGATAAACAATGAAGCAGGAAATGATATAGAGCGGCTAAGCTGCATATCTAAACAAACATGTAGGAAATGGTAGAGCTTAGGTAAAATTCATAGGAACATAGCTAAACAACAGGAAGTAAAACGAAAGATGATAAACAATGAAGCAGGAAATGATATAGAGCGGCTAAACTGCATATCTAAACAAACAGGTAGGAAATGGTATTGCTCAGGTAAAATTCATAGGAACATAGCTAAACAACAGGAAGTAAAACGAAAGATGATAAACAATGAAGCAGGAAATGATATAGAGCGGCTAAACTGCATATCTAAACAAATAGGAGGAACATAGCTACACAATCAGGCAGTAAAATGAACATTGATGAACAATGAGACATGAACATGGCTAAGCAGTCAGGAAGTCAATGAGAGGCAACATAGATGAACAATCAAGCAGGGAATGATAAGAGATCTAAAATGCACAGGAACATAGCTAGCTAAACAATCAGTCAGGAATTGGTAGGAGCGGCTAAGATGCAATATCAGACAGAAAATGATAGAGAGCATGTAACATGTACATGAACAATAAGGAAAGCAGTAGAGGATGAGGCAAGTTGTATTACGGAGCCTGGGTTGCCTCGGTGGCGGCGGGGAGGCATCCTGGTGGGGTTGTGCAGTAGATCCGGTGCGGTGGTCGCGGACGAAGGTGAAGTAGATCTGGTGCGGTGGTGAAGTAGATCCGGTGCGATGGTCGAGGAGGACGAAGGTGAAGTAAATCCTGACGACGTAGGTGAAGTAGATCCCGTGCAGTGGACGCAGTCGGGGTGTGAGTGGATCCGGTGAGGCAGCAACGACGGTGAAGCAGATCTAGTGCGGTGGAGCGAGCAGCATTTCGTTGTGCGGAGAGAGCTCCGGGGGGGGGGGGGGGGGGGGGAAAGAAAGCTAGCGGTGCCGGTGAATGTGGGTGCGGTGTCGGTGTGGGGAGGGGTAGTAGAGTGTAGTTAAGGTCGGTGGGGGTCTAAGTTACCGACGTACCCCTCTCTTCTTCATAAGTCGGTGGGTTTTCTCCTACCGACCAGGGGTAGAATGGGCATGTTGCCGCATCCGAGTAACTGGGGCGGGGATTTTGAATCGATGCGCGGGATGCTTGGGCGCGCTGCCGAGTTTACATTGGCTTTTACTTCCAACCCAAATGAAAGGCAATAGAAAATCAAAATATATGCTTCTAAATGGCGCGACCAAAGTTTTCACAGAAACTAGACCTCCTGAGACTGTCACGTACAAGTTTTTAAGATTTTTCTCGCGATGTAGAGTCCTGTGATTTAAAAAAAAACAAAATCGGCTGATTTTTTCAAATTCAGCTCAAATTTGAACTACAAGTGTGTGAATGGGTCCTAATTTTGGTACAAAATCATTTTAGGTTTCGCTTTTCTGAATCTAGGCAGTGTGCACGATGAAAGTTCAAATATCCCAGGCGGCCAAGCGTGCAACTGATGCATGTAAAATGCATACATGAACTTTGCACTATATCACACATATTCCAATCATATTTGCATCATATAAGGGTTATATTATGTTATTTAATGATTTTAGGAAATAAATCAATTGTTTCCTATTTTTATGGAATTAACCCTGCGCAGTCAGAAAACCCTATTTCTTTCCTTTTATGTTTCAGGGATCCAAACGTCGTCCAAAAATTATGGAAAAATACAGGCGTCAGTATTTTGGAAGGAGGAAGACCTCGGAGCGAAGGAAGCAAGCAAACAGAGGCCAGAAGGCAGAAAGGGGGTGGCCCGCGTGGCCAGGTACTGTGGCCGCGTGGGGCCCACTCATTTGGCCCTCGTGGCTCCGCTGCCGTCGATCTTTCGTCCACCGACTCCGTCTTGACCTAAAAACGCCTATAAAAAAGGCCCCCTGGCGTTTCGCGAAGGGAGCGCCGCACAAACACAGAAACACCGAAACGGAGATCGGAGCTGCAGAATGGAGGGGGAAAACTCCGGCGGGGCGCTGCCGGTGTGGTCTCCATCCTCTCCATCGACTTCTCCACCGTCTCCATGATGAAGAGGGAGTAGTCCACCTCTGGACTATGGGTTTGTGGAAGTAACTTATGTATCTCTCCTCTCTTGAGCTTCACTAATTAGTACCGTATGAGCTGCTGAACATGATTACGGTCATATTTGTAATACCTATGTGGTGGATCTTTCTATGAGTTAATATATGTTTGAGATTGCAATGTTTGTTTCAGTTATGAGTATAGATGCATATTATGTACCCCGTTCTTGTCTACTTGTTATGATCAAGCATGTTTATGAGAGCGTTGTGAACATGCATTAGTTGGAGTAACGGGGAGTGGTGAGTGCGGTAAGCTGACAACTTAATATCGCGATCCACTTGGGTGTTTACCTTACTTTGTTACCTCACTAGGGATAAACAAAAATACCATGCTGCAAGGGTTGAGGGTGACCAAGCTTCTTCCTGTGACTAGATCCAGCATGTTCTTATTTTCACTTCATGTCATGAAACTTATTGCTATACTCTGAGTCATCTTAATTACTGAGGTGTTATGATTTGGTTCGCATCTTGCTGGAGTATAAGAGAGACTAATAATCAAAAGGTCTCTATGTTAGGACGTGATGCCCATATATCTAAGTAACTTGTTATCAAACTTTGTGTTGCAATCTCATATGTTAATTCTGTGTGTGTTCCATTGTCTGCCACTTTATAAAGAGAGAGTGCATTTGTGAAACCATGAACCCCGGTCCATTTTTAATCATAAGAAACACCTTTCCAACACCATATACCACTTTTCTATTTTCAGCCATCATTAAATCCGAAAATACAAAAATACTTTTCATCTTGCATACATCATTAAAAAAACAAAAATATCATTTACCATTGCATCCACCACCATTGCATATTTATTTCCTGTTTGCATTGCATAACTATCTTGATATCATTCTTACACCTTGTGCTTGACAACCACAGGTGAGGTTGAGAACCAAAACATTTAACTTTGTTTTGTAGGTAACCAAAAGAAGGATAAGAAGATATATCTTCACTACTGATTCCCCGAGAGTTCGATATTAAACCCTCGAGTCACCCCTCGTGGGGAAAACATGTCTTCCACTACTACACACTCTGCACTTGGAGTCTCAACCTAACCCATTTACTTTTGACGCAGGTAACTACGCACCGAGATCAACAAAGTATTTTCTGGCGTCGTAGATCAACCTCTTCAAGGGCCATCAAGAGTGTTTTCTGGCGCCGTTGCCGGGGAGATAGAAGCAACACCGCAATATATTCCCTCGTCAACTTAGCGCTCATCAAGTGTTTTCTGGCGCCGTTGTCGGGGAATCATAGCTGAGAGATTTATCCAAGGGTGTGCATCATCGCATTCATCTCACAACGAAGTCAACTTCACCAACTTGTGCTAACACTAAGCTTGGGGAGGTTGCACCTACGTGAGCACCATCTTATCCATCTTTACTTACAAAGCAATTTATTTGTTTTGTTAGTGTCATTGCATATCATATTTCGCTTGCATATTTATTTTCAGTTTTGCATAAAAAATAAAAAATACAAAAAAACTTGCTAAAATGGAGAAACGAACCTTTTGGCCATTTAGTGTTAAGAACTTTCCCCAAGATATGAATATCCCTGTTGAGAAATGTGTTGTAGATCCTAATATCGTGAAAGTGATTTATGAACACCGTTTTTATGGGAAACCTAAAGAAGATCCTATACCACATCTTAAGAAGTTTGATGAAAGGTGCAAAATGTTAAACTTGAGCCATGCTAATGTTAAAATTAAGCTTTTTTCTAACTCCCTAGGTGGAAAAGCCTTAGATTGGATATTAAGATGGCCACCTGGAAATTTTAGCACTTGGTTTAATTTAAAAGCTGCTTTCGTTGAAAGATTTTGTTCCATTGAAAAGATTTGTAACCTAAGACAAGTACTTATCACCTTTAAACAAGAAGAGGATGAACCTCTAGTGAAAACATGGGAAAGGTTTAGAGGCATAGCTTTTGGAATGGAACATGGTCTTAGAGATTGGATGCTCATGCATGTGTTTTATAGAGGTTTGACTGAAGCCTCTAGGTCTTTTTGGATAATGAATGTGAGGATTCCTTCATGAATACTGCTGCTAATGATACTCACTATTTACTTGATGGCTTGCTTTTGGAAGTAAGAATTATAGAAAGTTTAGAAAAAGCCAAAGTACCTGAAGATGTCTTTGATGACCGTTATGAAATATTCAACCTATACAATAGAGAAAAGAAAGTTGAGGAAGTTAAAATGCTTAGTGAAGTCAGGGATCCTTTGCTTGACTTAGAAAACTGTAGCTTGCATGAATTAATATCTATCTTACAAAAAATTGCAAGTGATCCTTCCATCAACACTAATCAAGCTGGCTTTGGTTCTTATATTGCTAATCATGTCTTGAAAGAAAAGATTGCTAGGTACAACCAAGAGGCTATGATACCTAAGCTTGGGGATATGTGGATTCCTAAGGTACTAGTAACTATTGGAAAAGAGACACACCATGCTATACTTGATCTAGGATCTAGTGTCTCTGTTTTATCTAAAGAACTATATGAAGTGCTTGAATTGAAAAATCTTGAAAAATGCTCCATTGAACTTGCACTTGCTGATGACTCTATTAAACATGCTTTAGGAAAAGTAAGTGATGTTATGGTGGAGTTACATATGACTTTTGTGCCTGTGGATTTTCTAATCATGGATATGGGGAATAAAACCTCTAGTCCTATTATTCTTGGAAGACCTTTTCTTCGTACCACAGGTGCCATCATTGATTCAAAAGAAGGGAATGTGAAGTTTCAGTTCCCACACAAGAAGTGCATGGAACACTTCCCAAGTAAGAGGGAACCACCAAAGTTCAAGCTCCCTCACGAGATTCGTCCACAATAAACAACAAGTAAGAAGCCTAGCTATATGGCTATAAAGAAAGCGCTTTGCGGGAGGCAACCCGGTTATTTTTTGTGTGATTTTCTTTGTGTCCTCTTGCTGTAACAAGAGACTTTGTGTCTAGTTTAGGTTCTGGAATTTTCAATAAAGTGCCAAGTTTTACCCTTTTTGGTTTGAAAAAGTTGCTTATAGCGTTCGGAGATTTTATTCCTGCACGAATCAGTGCACGGTATGATTTTTAATTCTTATTCTGTAACTCCGAATGAGCTCATATTTGAACTGTAGTTGCAACGTTTCATCCTCTGTATGCATGAATTGTTTCGGAATTTTTCGAGAAATTTTGGTAGGGTAGAAAAATACGTTTTACAGCTGCTGTTTTTCTGGACAGATTTTGTCCCATTTTGTTTGATGCATGCTTTGAGCTTTTAAGTTGAATCTTTTTATCCAATTGAGTTTATGAGTAGGCATACAACATTATACACTTTCTGGACATCTCATATGAATTTTTGTTCAAGGATTATATGCAGCAAGAAACATATTTGTTTATCACTATTAATGCACCCCACAGAAAAGAAATGGGAGAAACGGTGTTTTGAAGTTTTTTCACAGGGATGGAGGAGATGCACCAAGAGTTATCCAAGGATGGTGAAGACCATAAGCTTGGGGATGTGAAGACAACCCCGCTGGACCTACACACTCTCGGTTTGCGCACGTCCAAATTCTGTTTTTCGATCGAAACACTTTATCGCATAAACTTGGAGCGTCTTTTGTTTTTTTTGGTTTGATTTGTTTTGTGAGACCACCACACTATCATTTATATATGGGAGAGCTACTAGAAATATGGGTTGAAATATGTTGGATGTTTTTATAAGATTGGGAAAAGGGATGTTTGAGTTGATTTTTAATGATACATATAGTTGCATGATTCATGAGCTTGTTTATGAGTAATAGTTTGCAAATCCTTTTTGAAGAGCTATAACTTATTCATGTTTTGGTGCTGATTGTTATTTTACTTGGTTTAACATGGATTAGTTAGTTCTATGGACACTCATGCATGCATCTAGATGGTCAACTTTCTCCCTTTTGCTAGCCCAAACATTCCAACAAGTCAAAACTTGTTTCCAACACCTTCAACCAAAGTTATTCCAGTGAGTCCACCATATCTACCTACTAGCTATATGCTATTCCGAGTATGTTTATCATGATATTTGTGTTATCTATACCTCTGAATGAAAATGATTATGTTATTGATTGCCATGGGAAAAGTTGGTTATATAGCTCTCATGAACTTGATGCACATTTTTACTATCATTGCTATAAATAAAACATGACCCATTGTGATTAAGATTATGATGCTAGTGGCTTGATAAATGTCCAAGGTTGGGAGTTAGCCCATATGTGCTGTCACATGCAAAGCTTTCAACATGCTCCATTTAGTTGATATCATGTGCTTTTGTCTATGGATGCCTATCATGGTGAAATAAGGGGAAAAGATTTAGTTTGAATGAATTTGTATAAATGGTTAGAGAGATGCCTGGGCCGCTAATCTAAGCCATGCATTATTCATGGTGGAAATTTACTTACATGCTATGGTGAATTATCTATGACACACCTTACAATAAAAAGCTATTCCAATGGTAAATAAAAAGGGTGTTGAGGTGGTTCATCTTGTTTGTTTGTCTTGTCATTTTGATATGGGCTTGTTCCATATCCTGGGACAAGAGGTACCCCAGTTGACGCTCTTGATGATACTATTATTACTTACAATGATAGATAACTTGAACTTGTTTTTCCCAAGTTGAGTAACTCATGATGTAGGTACTTGTATTCAAGGGGCATGAGACATCCAACCTTTACTTTGTCAAGCACACTACTCATATTTGCTCTCACATTAAACTATAATCATTCAAGATGCTATGATAGGGGAATGAGAGCTTGACACCAAGTATTACCACATTGCAATCATTAACTTAAGTAGGAGAGTTTGGAGGTTAGATGAAACTTATGCATGCTTTACCTCTACTCACTTATTCATCTTTCCAAAGTGTCCACCAAACATATTCAGATTTTCATCATCACTCTATGGACCACATGTATGCAAAAGTAAGAATGTCCATATTACTTGCTACTATGTTACACTTTGTGAACTATCATTGAACATCCTTGCATTGAATACTTGATATCACTTCATAAACTGTTTTGCATATTGCTACTCCTTTGAAGAATGAATCATTTGACTCTATGTAGCAGTAGCAATCATCTTTGATATCCATTGTTAGTGCTATATTGCAAAGCCCATGTTAGTTTTATCACCTTCATACTCGAGGACGAGTATTGGTTAAGCTTGGGGATGTTGATGCATGTAAAATGCATACATGAACTTTGCACTATATCACACATATTCCAATCATATTTGCATCATATAAGGGTTATATTACTGTTATTTAATGATTTTAGGAAATAAATCAATTGTTTCCTATTTTTATGGAATTAACCCTGCGCAGGCAGAAAACCCTATTTCTTTCCTTTTATGTTTCAGGGACCCAAACGTCGTCCAAAAATTATGGAAAAATACAGGCGTCAGTATTTTGGAAGGAGGAAGACCTCGGAGCGAAGGAAGCAAGCAAACGGAGGCCAGAAGGCAGAAAGGGGGTGGCCCATGCGGCCAGGTAATGTGGCCGCGTGGGGCCCACTCATTTGGCCCTCGTGGCTCCGCTGTCGTCGATCTTTCGTCCACCGACTCCGTCTTGACCTAAAAAGCCTATAAAAAAGGTCCCCTGGCGTTTCGCGAAGGGAGCGCCGCACAAACACAGAAACACCGAAACGGAGATCAGGAGCTGCAGATTGGAGGGGGAAAACTCCGGTGGGGCGCTGCCGGTGTGGTCTCCATCCTCTCCATCGACTTCTCCACCGTCTCCATGATGAAGAGGGAGTAGTCCACCTCTGGACTATGGGTTTGTGGAAGTAACTTATGTATCTCTCCTCTCTTGAACTTCACTAATTAGTACCGTATGAGCTGCTGAACATGATTCCGGTCATATTTGTAATACCTATGTGGTGGATCTTTCTATGAGTTAATATATGTTTGAGATTGCAATGTTTGTTTCAGTTATGAGTATAGATGCATATTATGTACCCCGTTCTTATCTACTTGTTATGATCAAGCATGTTTATGAGAGCGTGTGTGGGGGAACGTGTGCATTAGTTGGAGTAACGGGAGTGGTGAGTGCGGTAAGTTGACAACTTAATATCGCGATCCACTTGGGTGTTTACCTTACTTTGTTACCTCACTAGGGATAAACAAAAATACCATGCTGCAAGGGTTGAGGGTGACCAAGCTTCTTCCTGTGACTAGATCCAGCATGTTCTTATTTTCACTTCATGTCATGAAACTTATTGCTATACTCTGAGTCATCTTAATTACTGAGGTGTTATGATTTGGTTCGCATCTTGGTGGAGTATAAGAGAGACTAATAATCAAAAGGTCTCTATGTTAGGACGTGATGCCCATATATCTAAGTAACTTGTTATCAAACTTTGTGTTGCAATCTCATATGTTAATTCTGTGTGTGTTCCATTGTCTGCCACTTTATAAAGAGAGAGTGCATTTGTGAAACCATGAACCCCGGTCCATTTTTAATCATAAGAAACACCTTTCCAATACCATATACCACTTTTCTATTTTCAGCCATCATTAAATCCGAAAATACAAAAATACTTTTCATCTTGCATACATCATTAAAAAAACAAAAATATCATTTACCATTGCATCCACCACCATTGCATATTTATTTCCTGTTTGCATTGCATAACTATCTTGATATCATTCTTACACCTTGTGCTTGACAACCACAGGTGAGGTTGAGGACCAAAACATTTAACTTTGTTTTGTAGGTAACCAAAAGAAGGATAAGAAGATATATCTTCACTACTGATTCCCCGAGAGTTCGATATTAAACCCTCGAGTCACCCCTCGTGGGGAAAACACGTCTTCCACTACTACACACTCTGCACTTGGAGTCTCAACCTAACCCATTTACTTTTGACGCAGGTAACTACGCACCGGAGATCAACAAAGTGTTTTCTGGCGTCGTAGATCAACCTCTTCAAGGGCCATCAAGAGTGTTTTTGGCGCCGTTGCCGGGGAGATAGAAGCAACACCGCAATATATTCCCTCATCAACTTAGCGCTCAGCAGCAATTTTGAACCCATTTTGACAAACATCCCAGAAAACCCATAAAATGTCAACAAAAAATGAAAAACTTGCACAAATACTCCTATAATGTGACATGGCTGCCAGTAAAAAAATACAAAACCTGAAATTTGTAACGTGAGCAGAAAAAAATGTGTTCACAAACATTGTTGGCATCTCTCATTATTCATGTGTTTTCAGACTCCAGATGACCAATCGATGGCCATATCGATGGCATTTGTTGTTATATCTCATGAAAGTAGACCTCGCCAGACGCAGACGTAGCAGTTTTGAATAATTGTCTCGATTTAATTTGTAGAGGCCTGTGATTTTTATTTAAATAAAAAGCTTCCGACCGATTTTTCAAATTCAGCTCTAATTTGAACTACAAGTTTGTGACATGGTCCTACATTGTTTCAACAATCATTATATAGTACCCTTTATGAATCTCGGCAGTGTGCACAAAGAAACACTAGTAGGAAAAGGCCTTTTAGTGGCGCACCAAAAAGCCTTTCTGTGGCGCATGGTGGGTGCGCCACTAAATCCTCGCCACAAAAATATTATTTCTGTGGCGCACGGCCTGTGCGCCACAGAAAAGTGCAAGATTCTGTGGCGCACCCCCAAGTGCATGCGCCACAAAAGTTTTTTTGAATTTAAAAAAAGGGCGGCCAGATCTAGATCTGGCCGCCAGAATTTTGCCGGAATTTCAAAATTTTGTCGGAATTTGCCCGGAGCTCGTCAGAGGCCGTGGTGCCCGTGGCCATGGCCGTAGGTGGCTTGGTCGGTGGTGGTGGAGGATGGGGGGTCACCAGAGGTGGTTGAGGAGAGTCGCCGGAGTTGGTGGAGGAGGAGGAGGAGAAGGTCGCCGGA
Source organism: Poa pratensis (assembly GCA_947311845.1). Classification (NCBI taxonomy): domain Eukaryota; kingdom Viridiplantae; phylum Streptophyta; class Magnoliopsida; order Poales; family Poaceae; genus Poa; species Poa pratensis. The sequence continues at coordinate 6,224,179 of CAMZMU010000056.1, read as the reverse complement.
GTTGGTGGAGGAGGAGGTTGGTGGCTCTAGGTTGATAGTGCCAGAAACAATGCTTGTACGTCACACGTCAGTTGGGAACCCCAAGAGGAAGGTATGATGAGTGCAGCAGTAAGTTTTCCCTCAGTATGAAACCAAGGTTTAATCGACCAGTAGGAAAACGAGGTTTGCTTCGAAGGTGTTGGTGAGGAGTGTAGTGCGGCGCAACACCAGGGATTCCGGTGCCAACGTGGAACCTGCACAACACAATCAAATTACTTTGCCCCAACTTAACAGTGAGGTTGTCAATCTCACCGGCTTGCTGAAAACAAAGGGTTAAACGTATCGAATGGAAAATGATGTTTGTTTGCATAAAACAGTAGAGAACAATGATTGCAGTAGATTGTATTTCAGATGTAAAAGAATGGACCGGGGTCCACAGTTCACTAGTGGTGTCTCTCCAATAAGATAACTAACATGCTGGGTAAACAAATTACAGCTGGGCAATTGACAATTGATAAGTGCATATAACATGCATGTGTGAGCTGTGGTGTCTACTATGAGATTCATTTGGGCATTACGACAAAGTACATAGACCGCTATCCAGCATGCATCTATGCCTAAATAGTCCACTTTCCGGTTAACATCCGTACCCCTTCCAGTATTAAGTTGCAAGCAACAGACAATTGCATTAAGTAATGTGCGTAATGTAAACAATACATTCATCCTTGAATAAAGCATTGCTGTTTTACCCCTAGTGGCAACAACACATCTACAACCTTAGAACTTGCTGTCACTATCCCAGGTTAAATAGAGGTTGAACCCAACTATCATGCATAAATACCCCCTCTTGGAGTTACAAGTATTCACGTGGCCAAGGCTTCAACAAGTAACGGAGAGCATGCAAGATCACAAATGACATAGACATGATAATATAATATTCAGCTCCACATAGGTATCAATATAAGTCAGATCCCAGCAAACACAACATGTAGCATTACAATAAGATGATCTTGATCATGATAGGCAGCTCACAAGATCTAAACATGATGGCACAAGTGGAGAAGACAACCATCTAGCTACTGCTATGGACCCATAGTCCAAGGATGAACTACTCACGCATCACTCCGGAGGCGGGCATGGCGATGTAGAGCCCTCCGGTGATGATTCCCCTCTCCGGCAGGGTGCCGGGAAGAGCTTCAGAACCCCCCGAGTTAGGGTTGACGACGGCGGCGGCAGCGAATATGTTCTGGATGAAAGGCTCGGTGTTTTAGGGTTTTCGCGTCTCGGGGAATAAATAGGCGAAGGGGCGATGTCGGCGGACCCCCGAGGGGCCCAAACCACCTGGCGGCGCGGCTGGGCCCACTGCCGCGCCGCCTGTGGTTTGGCCACCTCGTGGCTCTCTTCGTCTCTCCTTCGGACTCCGTGTACGTGCTGGAAAAATAGGGACTGGCCTTTTGTTTCGTGCAATTCCGAGAATATTTCCAGAAGTAACTTTCTGAAACCAAAAACAGCAGAAAACAGGGAACTGGCACTGTGGCATCTTGTTAATAGGTTAGTCCCAGAAAATGCATAAAAGTGATACGAAGTGTATATAAAACATGTAGCAAATGGTATAATATAAGCATGGAACAGCAGAAATTATGGATACGTTGGAGACGTATCAAGCATCCCCAAGCTTAGTTCTACTCGTCCTCGAGTAGGTAAAACGATAACAACAAATAATTTCTGAGGAGACATGCTTTCACACAATCTTGATCAATATATTGCAAGGCTCATGTCATGAATGAAGTGACTCAAAGCAATGATCTATAGTTTGCTAACAAATAGATAAAGAGTAAACAATGAATCATATAAGCAAAAACTTTTCATGAATAGTACTTTCAAGACAAGCATCAAAAAGTTTTGCATAAGAGGTAACTCATAAAGCAATAGATTCAAAGTAAAAGGCATTGAAGCAACACAAAGGATGATTAAGTTTCAGCATTTGCTTTCAACTTGTAACATGTATATCTCATGGATAGTTGTCAACATAAAGCAATATAACAAGTGCAATAAGTAAATATGTAAGAATCAATGCACACAAAGTTGACACAAGTGTTTGCTTCTAAGATAGAAAGGAGTAGGTAAACTGACTCAACATAAAGTAAAAGATAGGCCCTTCGCAGAGGGAAGCAGGGATTAAATCATGTGCTAGAGCTTTTTAAGTTTTCGAAAGCATATAGAGAGCACAAAATAAGTATTTGAGAGGTGTTTGTTGTTGTCAACGAATGGTAGTGGGCACTCTAACCCCCTTGTCAACCAGACTTTCAAAGAGCGGCTCCCATGAAGGACGTTATCTCTACCAGCAAGGTAGATCATCCCTCTTCTCTTTTGTTTACACATGTATTTTAGTTTCTTTATAGATGACACTCCTCCCAACCTTTTGCTTACACAAGCCATGGCTAACCGAATCCTCGGGTGCCTTCCAACATTCACATACCATGGAGGAGTGTCTATTGCAAAATTAAGTTGCTTACTGATAAATCAGGGCAAAACATGTGAAGAGAATTATTAATGAAAGTTGTAATTAATTGGGGCTGGGCACCCCGTTGCCAGCTCTTTTTGCAAATTATTGGATAAGCGGATGTATATGCCACTAGTCCAGGTGAAAGTCTGTCAGAAGTAAATGACAAGATTGAAAGATAAAACACCACATACTTCCTCATGAGCTATAAAACATTGACACAAATAAGGAGTAATAAAGTTTTGAATAGTTTAAAGGTAGCACATGAAATATTTACTTGGAATGGCAGGAAATACCACATAGTAGGTAGGTATGGTGGACACAAATGGCATGGGTTTTGGCTCAAGTTTTGGATGCACGAGAAGCATTCCCTCTCAGTACAGAGTTTAGGCTAGCAAGGTTGTTTGAAGCAAACACAAGTATAAACCGGTACAGCAAGAATCACATAAAAACATATTGCAAGTATTATAAGACTCTACACTGTCTTCCTTGTTGCTCAAACATTTTACCAGAAAATATCTAGACCTTAGAGAGAACAAATATGCATCCCAAGTCTCAACAAGCTCTACGGTAGTTCTCCACTACTAGGCTTTAACTACATGATGCAAGAGCTTAAACATGATCTACTTGAGAGCTCAAAACAATTGCAAAGCATCAAATCAAAACAAGACAATGATCTACAAGAATGCATATGTCTTTTCCAATACCAACTACTACATGTAGCATTTTCTTTCTTCCAAACAAACACCAATAATTTATTTAAACATAAACTCTCCAAATGATAATATAATGCAGCAAGAGAGTATTTATAAACAAGTGCTAACAGCTCGAAGAGATGCATGAAAAACAGGAGCTAAAAGCACTGCAGTAGCTAGTTAAGAATACTCAACAAATATAAGTGAAGAACATGAGTATTCACATGAAAAAGCGGAGCGTGTCTCTCTCCCACACAAGGATTGCTAGGATCCGAATTTATTCAAACAAAAACAAAAATAAAAACACACAGACGCTCCAAGTAAAGCGCATAAGATGTGAAAGAATTAAAATATAGTTTCACTAGAGATGACCTGATAAGTTTGTTGATGAAGAAGGGGATGCCTTGGGCATCCCCAAGCTTAGACGCTTGAGTCTCTCTGAATATGGTTGGGATGAACCACGGGGGCATCCCCAAGCTTAGGCTTTTCACTCTTCTTGATCACATAATATCACCCTTCTCGCTTGATCCTTGAAAACTTCCTTCACACCAAACTCAAGACAGTTCTCATTAGAGGGTTAGTGCATAATCAAAAATTCTCATATTCTGTAATGATACAATCAATCCCAAAGCTTCTGGACATTAGCTACAGCCACCAATGCTTTGTGGAGCAAAGAAATCCACACAAACACAGTAAAAGAGCGAATGCAAAACAAAAGGCAGAATCTGTCAAAAACAGAACAGTCTGGAATGACGAATTTTTTCGAGGCACTTAAGTTGCTCAGATGGATCTGGCCTAAAATAATGAAAGTTGCGTACATATCTCAGGAATATGCGTGATTTTTCTCAGAATTTTTTGAATTTTCTACAGGGAGATAAGCTCAAATCCGTGACAGCTAAAAATCTGTCACTGCGCAGAAATCCAAATCTTGCATCAACTTTCAATATAGAACTTTACTTGGCACAACATTGCGATAAAATAAAGATACAAAGGAGTTGCTACAGAAGTAACAAAACTCCTTGACTCAAAGAAAACAAAAATAACAGCAAATAAAAACGATGGGTTGTCTCCCATAAGCGCTTTTCTTTAACGCCTTTCAGCTAGGCGCAGAAAGTGAAAATCAAGTGTTGTCAAGAGAAGAAGCATCAACATCATAACTTGCTCTAACAATAGAGTCAAAAGGTAACTTCATTCTCTTCCTAGGGAAGTGTTCCATACCTTTCTTGAGAGGAAATTGGTACCTTATATTACCTTCTTTCATATCAATGATGGCACCAACAGTTCGAAGAAAAGGTCTTCCCAAAACAATAGGACAAGATGCATTGCATTCAATATCCATAACAATAAAATCAACGGGGACAAGGTTATTTTTACCGTAATAAAAACATCATTAACTCGCCCCAAAGGTTTCTTCATAGCATTATCAGCGAGAAAAACATCCAAATAACAATGTTCCAAAGGTGGCAAATCAAGAATATCATAAAGCTTCTTGGGCAAAACTGAAACACTTGCACCAAGATCACACAAGGCATTGCAATAAAAATCATTCACCTTTACCTTAATGATGGGTTCCCAACCATCTTCTAATTTCCTAGGAATAGAAGCTTTAAGTTTCAACTTCTCCTCCCTAGCTTGCAAAAGAGCATTTGTAATATGCTTTGTAAAAGCCAAATTAATAGTGCTAGCATTGGGACTTCTAGCTAATTTTTGCAAGAACATAATAACTTCAGAGATGTTACAATCATCAAAATCAAAATCATTATTGTCAATGGTGGTGGAACCATTGTCTCCAATAGTTTGAAAAATTTCAGCACTTTTATCAGAAAAAGTTTCAGCAGTTTTAGGCAATTTCAAACGCTTAGCAGAAGTAGTAGAGACATTATCAACACCAATAACATTACCATCAATAGTAGGAGGTTTACTAGCATGTAAACATTAGCATTACTAGTGGTGGTGATAGTACAAACTCTAACTATACTATTCTCTTTTTCAAGTTCTTCCTCTTTTTCCCACCTAGCATGCAATTCAGCCAACATCCTAATATTATTATCAATTCGAACTTGGATGGCATTTGCTGTAGCAAATGACTTAATATCTTTAACTTCATTAGGCATAACTTTCAGTTTTAGAATTTCAACATCATGAGCAAGACTATCAACTTTAGAGACAAGATCATCAATTTTTTCAAACTTTTCCTCAACAGTTTTATTGAAAGCTTTTTGTGTGCTAATAAATTCTTTAAGCATAGCTTCAAGATCAGAGGACACACTTCTATTGTTGCTGTAGGAATTACCATAAGAATTGCCATAACCATTTGAAGGATAAGGCTTATAATTGTTGCTACCAAAATTATTCCTATAAGCATTGTTGTTGAAGTTGTTGTTTTTAATGAAGTTTACATCAACATGCTCTTCTTGAGCAACCAATGAAGCTAAAGGAATATTATTAGGATCAACATGAGATCTACCATTCACAAGCATAGACATAATAGCATCAATCTTATCACTCAAAGAGGAGGTTTCTTCAACAGAATTTACCTTCTTACCTTGAGGAGCTCTTTCGGTGTGCCATTCGGAATAGTTGATCATCATATCATCAAGTAGCTTTGTTGCTGCACCTAAAGTGATGGACATAAAGGTTCCTCCAGAGGCTGAATCCAATAAGTTCCTTGAGGAAAAATTTAATCCTGCATAAAAGGTTTGGATGATCATCCAAGTAGTCAGTCCATGAGTGGGACAATTCTTCACCAAAGATTTCATTCTTTCCCAAGCTTGAGCAACATGTTCATTATCAAGTTGTTTAAAATTCATAATGCTACTTCTCAAGGATATAATCTTAGCAGGAGGATAATATTTCCCTATGAAAGCATCTTTGCATTTTGTCCAAGAATTAATACTATTTCTAGGCAAAGAAAGCAACCATTCTTTAGCTCTTCCTCTCAAGGAGAAAGGAAAAAGTTTCAGTTTTATAATATCCCCATCCATATCCTTATACTTTTGCATTTCACAAAGTTCAACAAAGTTATTAAGATGGGCAGCAGCATCATCAGTACTAACACCAGAAAATTGCTCTTTCATAACAAGATTTAATAGAGCAGGTTTAATTTCATAAAATTCTGCTGTAGAAGCAGGTGGAGCAATAGGAGTGCATATGAAATCATTGTTGTTTGTGCTAGTGAAGTCACACAACTTAGTGTTCTCAGGAGTACTCATTTTGAAAAACAAAATCAAACTGAATTAAACAAGTAACTAATTTTTTTGTGTTTTTGATAAAGAGAGCAAACAAACTAAATAAAAATAAACTAAGCAAGACAAATAACAAAGTAAAGAGATTGGGTGTGAGAGACTCCCCTTGCAGAAGCAATTCGTTTTCCCCGGCAACGGCGCCAGAAAACGTGTTGGTGGCTCTAGGTTAATAGTGCCAGAAACAATGCTTGTACGTCACACGTCAGTTGGGAACCCCAAGAGGAAGGTATGATGAGTGCAGCAGTAAGTTTTCCCTCAGTATGAAACCAAGGTTTAATCGACCAGTAGGAAAACGAGGTTTGCTTCGAAGGTGTTGGTGAGGAGTGTAGTGCGGCGCAACACCAGGGATTCCGGTGCCAACGTGGAACCTGCACAACACAATCAAATTACTTTGCCCCAACTTAACAGTGAGGTTGTCAATCTCACCGGCTTGCTGAAAACAAAGGGTTAAACGTATCGAATGGAAAATGATGTTTGTTTGCATAAAACAGTAGAGAACAATGATTGCAGTAGATTGTATTTCAGATGTAAAAGAATGGACCGGGGTCCACAGTTCACTAGTGGTGTCTCTCCAATAAGATAACTAACATGCTGGGTAAACAAATTACAGCTGGGCAATTGACAATTGATAAGTGCATATAACATGCATGTGTGAGCTGTGGTGTCTACTATGAGATTCATTTGGGCATTACGACAAAGTACATAGACCGCTATCCAGCATGCATCTATGCCTAAATAGTCCACTTTCCGGTTAACATCCGTACCCCTTCCAGTATTAAGTTGCAAGCAACAGACAATTGCATTAAGTAATGTGCGTAATGTAAACAATACATTCATCCTTGAATAAAGCATTGCTGTTTTACCCCTAGTGGCAACAACACATCTACAACCTTAGAACTTGCTGTCACTATCCCAGGTTAAATAGAGGTTGAACCCAACTATCATGCATAAATACCCCCTCTTGGAGTTACAAGTATTCACGTGGCCAAGGCTTCAACAAGTAACGGAGAGCATGCAAGATCACAAATGACATAGACATGATAATATAATATTCAGCTCCACATAGGTATCAATATAAGTCAGATCCCAGCAAACACAACATGTAGCATTACAATAAGATGATCTTGATCATGATAGGCAGCTCACAAGATCTAAACATGATGGCACAAGTGGAGAAGACAACCATCTAGCTACTGCTATGGACCCATAGTCCAAGGATGAACTACTCACGCATCACTCCGGAGGCGGGCATGGCGATGTAGAGCCCTCCGGTGATGATTCCCCTCTCCGGCAGGGTGCCGGGAAGAGCTTCAGAACCCCCCGAGTTAGGGTTGACGACGGCGGCGGCAGCGAATATGTTCTGGATGAAAGGCTCGGTGTTTTAGGGTTTTCGCGTCTCGGGGAATAAATAGGCGAAGGGGCGATGTCGGCGGACCCCCGAGGGGCCCAAACCACCTGGCGGCGCGGCCTGCCGCGCCGCCTTGGTTTGGCCACCTCGTGGCTCTCTTCGTCTCTCCTTCGGACTCCGTGTACGTGCTGGAAAAATAGGGACCTGGCCTTTTGTTTCGTGCAATTCCGAGAATATTTCCAGAAGTAACTTTCTGAAACCAAAAACAGCAGAAAACAGGGAACTGGCACTGTGGCATCTTGTTAATAGGTTAGTCCCAGAAAATGCATAAAAGTGATACGAAGTGTATATAAAACATGTAGCAAATGGTATAATATAAGCATGGAACAGCAGAAATTATGGATACGTTGGAGACGTATCAGAGGTCGCCGGAGTTGGTGGAGGAGGAGGAGGAGAAGGTCGCCGGAGTTGAGTTGAAGTAGAGGTAGAGGAGAGAAGGGAGAGGAGAAGTGGAGGAGAAGGGAGAGGAGAAGTCGAGGAGAAGTGAAAGGAGAGAAGGAGAAAGAAGAGGAAGAAGAGAAGGGCGCCGGCGGCGGGATTCAAATTTCGAATGGCGGCTGTGGTGGTCCAGCAGGAATTCTTTGTCGGTGGTGGCGCCATGCCATGACTTGCTGACGGCGCCGCAGCGGAGGACGTCCCTGGACGGCAACCTCCGGAATATCTCCCGGGCGATGATCGACTTAGGGAGGTCGTCGAAGACGGTGACACGTCTAGTGCCCGACATATGGACCATGGTGATCCATCTGCGGGAAAGAGAGACAAGGCATGCGTTTGAATTGATGCAGGCGATGGAGACAATGCGATGGACGTAGCGATCCAAAGCACTCACTGATCTAGGCGACAAAATTCAGAAGGTGGTTTCCGTGTCATCGCGTGTGCCGTGGCACACGTCTGACGTGCGAAACTATCTATATCACCAGCTAGAAAACGTGACTTTTCCGGGGAGCTCCTATACAAAGGGTTGCAAGCGATCATACCGCCAAAGTTCCGCATAACACGAGGTTAGTTTAAAAAGAGCTAAATTTGTTGAGAGATATAATAACTAACCATGTGTATTTTACTATGAAGCGGGGCGGATTGGGCGCAGCCCCGAAACCCTATATACAACATCCACAGTTGTCATGGTGCAGGTATTCTTCTTTACCTGATGCCGCCACCTGCAACCGGCTCTGCAGGCGCTCTCCCCTATCCACCACCCACCATTGATCCACTAGACCACCACAACCCTCAACCTCTCTCTAGACCCCCCCCCCCCTAAAACCTAAAACTTCGTTGTCGCCGAATCTTTCCTGCACCTGAAACCCTAACTCGTTGTGGACGAGATCCCCGCACCCGACCCACCATGTTAAGTTGCGGTCCCTCCTTCGCTTGTCGCCATCCCTTCTTTGTCTCGCGCTCATCTTCCACTTGTCCGTTAAAAAACCCGGTCATCCCCGCCGAACGGGTCGAGACCAGAGACAGGAATAGGGTATGCATCGATCCCCTATCTGATGCAACGGGCATCAAATAGGGATTGCCGCTCTTCCACAACATGTTTGTAGTTTGTATAAATAACAAGAAAGATACCCCCACGCGTTGCAGGGGGGACCTTAAAAAATGATGGCATAAAAGAAAGGATATTTCACGCAGGAAATGGAAAACAATATTGAGAATATGGAGTATTTGATTAGCCACAATAGTCAAAAATCTAAATTTAATTAACATGAAATTTTTGTATATTTAACCGCTAAAAATGTGTGATGTGTGAAATTGGATGGCTAAAAGAATTTATGATGTGAATAGTTTGCATGTATGGATAAATATCATTAATATATGAAATAATATGAATAAATAAATGTCTCAATAGTGGATGATGTGGTGATGATATGGAATAAATGAATGGACAAAATAGTGAATATGTGGACACCTTGCATGTAGAGATAGATTAACTTAATACATGGTTTTGTTTTATAATAAGTATTATATTTTTTTGAGTGTTTTATAATAAGCATAGATTTTTTTAGAACTACGCGCTTTATTAATCATCGAAAGTCATAGGGATACATAGGCCATCAGGTGGCACAAACCAAACTCTACTTCCAGAGTCCAAACAAGAGGCAAAACGAGCGAGGTTGTGAGCCTCTTTGTTTGAGATTTTGTACTCATGGATGAAAACTGTCTTTTGGAAGCTCAAGACGGAGCTGAACGTACCTAAGCACGGCTTGTTCAGGCTGTTAATAACTTCCAGACAATCACTTGCTATACAAACATGTCGCTCGCCCAAATCTGAAGCAAGTGCAAGAGCTTCTCGGCAAGCCAGTGCCTCCAATATTGTTGGGTTCGACAGACCGAGAATGGTAATAGTGGAAGCTCCCATACCCCCACCCCCCCCCCCCCCCTCGAAGTCTTGCAAATAACACCAACTGATCCAGCAGTGGGGCAGGATCCTGGCTAGTTGTCTCCTCGCTTCAGGCTTGTGCACTTCCAACAAGTTCAGATCAGAGATAAAACGCTGAACACATATGAGTGCATAGAGTTTTTTTTAGAGCAATGAGTGCATAGATGTGTAGTATAGGGGTGTAAACGGATAGGATAATTTCCGCACCGAATCCGCCACTGAATCCATTTTAAACAACCCATATCCGGTTTTAAAGAATCTGACGGATAAGGATATCCGATTCTGAACTTAACACCCGGATACGGTATAGGATATGGTATGTAAAATAACATCCGAATATGGATTATCCGAAAATTCATTAGGATTATCCGATGATTATAATCCGAATAATCTGATTTTCTACCGATATGTCTAAACTAATAGAGCATAGTTTGTAGTTAGTGAGTTGTTGAGTTCACCAGTTGAACAATAACTCACTTACATGGTTATTGTACAGACTATGGAATACAACTTTGTTAGTATATTAAGTTGTTGAGTCCTTATTTATGGTTTTGTGGATTGATTATGTACATTGCGCTTACATTTGATTAATTTTATTTCCGCGCCGAATCCGCTCCGTTTCCGTTCCGAATCCGTGATCATATGTATCCGCCACCGAATCCGCAACCTAAAATCCGATCTGATACGAATCCGAGGTAAAAATATGGTAAAGGATATGGTAGAGGCAAAATCCGATCCGATCCATTTACATCCTTTTTTAGAGGAATCTGTTTACATCCCTAATGCTACGTTCGGATGTCTATATTGAGGCTAGATATTGGATATTCGCGAGGCTCCCGTCCCGAATATACGAAATCGTGGTGTTTAGATGTACTCCATATTCAACTGTGGTATTCGCACACGATATCGAGGGACGGCTCCGCAGGGGAAAAAAGTGAAGAGCGAATGTCGAGCCCCTTACCTCGACATCGTTGGATATTCGGCTCAGACGCTGCCCTCGCTCGCTCCTTTCTTCCCCGTACGCGCTCGCGCCCGACCTAAAAGCAGCGCTCGCGCCGGACCTAAAAGCAGCGGCGGCGGCGCAGCTGGTACGAGCCTCCGGCCGCATCTCCTCTCCTTCCCGGCGCGGATCCGCCCGTCCCCCTCCTGTTCCTCTTCCCGGCGGCCGGCAGGGACAGATTCTTTGGAGGAGCGGGCCCCTTCCCGGCCTTTCTAATCTCCCTATTATCGGCGGCCGGCAGGGACGGATTCTTTGGAGGAGCGGGCCTCTTCCGGCCTTTCTAATCTCCCTATTATTTGCTTGCAGGACGGATTGTTTGGAGGAGCTACGGCGGCCGCCGCACTTGTTTCCGGCGCTGCAGCCTTGCTGTGAGGTACGGATCGATCTTCTTCCCGTCTTCCTCTCTTGCAGCTTCGCTGCTGTAGTTGTATGGATGCTTCGCTCCTGTACTTGTTTCCGGCCGGCAGCGACTTGTCCTGTAGTTGTATGGATCGATGCTTGCTATGGATGTGCTCCCCTCTTGCAGCTTCGCTCCTGTACTTGTTTCCGGCCGGCATGGACTTGTCCTGTAGTTGTATGGATGCTTGCTATGGATGCGCTGCTGTAGTTATACTGAAATTTGATTGGATGCTTGCTATGGATGCGCTCCCGTAGTTCTACTGATGTTTGTTTGGATGCAGTGCTGAAATTTCGAAGTGCTTGTTGCTATGTATTGTTTGTGTGATGTGCTGAATTTTTGTAGAGCTGAAATAATTTCTTTAAATTGTAGTTGCTGAAATTTCGAAGTGCTTGTTGCTATGTATTGTTTGTGTGATGTGCTGAATTTTTGTAGAGCTGAAATAATTTCTTTAAATTGTAGTTGCAAAATGTCGGAAGAGTTAGCCTTGGTTAATTATATATCCGAAGAAAATAATAGAAGGAAGAGGAGAAGGCTTGTGTTCATGAAACAATACTTTGAATGCACTCTTCTTGCAATGGCATATCTTAGCACACGAAGGTTACCGAGGGACTTGGGGGCCTTTACCGATGAGGAACATAAACTTTCTCTTCGAAAGTACTTGTTGAAAGATATGTATGATGGGACTGAAAGTGCTTGCTATGATCAGCTTCGTCTAACAAAAAGAAACTTCCATGACTTGTGTGCTATGTTGTGTGAGAAATGTGGCTTACGGGGGAGTGTGTATGTTGCTGTGGAAGAAAAGGTTGCTATGTTCTTGCTTGTTCTTGGTCATGGTTTGAAAATGAGGTTGTTGCGAGGGCAGTACAAGAGGTCCTTAGGGACTATTAGTGCACACTTTTCTGATGTGTTAAATGCCATCCTTCGTCTCCATGGAGAGTTCATTAAACTGCCAGATCCTTCTGTTGAACCTCCCAATGATTACAAATGGAAGTGGTTTCCCAATGCACTTGGAGCATTAGATGGCTGCCATATTGCTGTTACTGTTGATGTGCCTTAGAGACCAGGTAACATATGTCCATATGGTCTTCGAATACAAATGGTAATAGCTAGTTGACTTATGCTCACTACGAACTAATATTTGTGCAGATTCGAATTATTAATGCTTGTGCTGTGTTGCACAACTATGCAAGGGATAGGCAGTACGCGATGGACGACATCTTGTTGGAGGAGGTGGATAATGAACTAGCAGCTCAGCCAATTGAGGCTGAAGATGGTGCTGGATACATTACTTGTGTTAGAGTCACTAATGCATGGAAGAACTTTAGGAAGCAATTTGCTGCGGATATGTTTGCTGATTACCTTGTTGCCCATACAGAACTACAGCAGTAGTAATACCAGTAGTGGGTTAGCTAGCTAGAAGTCAAGCCCGTGGATATTTTGGTAGTAGTGTTGATTAGTGGGTTAGCTACCTTTCCCGTGGATATTTTGGGTGCTTTGTTTGGTCACTAGATGGTGCTTTTGGAGTGTTTTGTACATGCGTCATTGTGACAAGCAAATTAATATATATATAATATGATCCGGCTCAATTGTTCACGAGTTGTATTGCTAATATGTCTGTGCACTGTTCTTGCTTCTTATTACTTGTGCAGGTCCATGGAGGGAGCACAAGGAGCAGAGGGAGCACCGGTCAAGAAGTTTGGAAGAGTTTACACGCAGTGGACTCCGGAGATGGACCGTGCCTTGTTGGACGTGCTTGTTGAGCATCACAACAATGGAGACCATGCTCAAAATGGATGGAAGTCACATGTGTATCGCCATGCTATCAAGAATGTGAAAGACAAGTGTGGGGTGGGCGTCACAAAGGACAAAATCGTAACAAGGTGCAAAACCTTTGACAAGCACTATGAGATTGTAAGCAAAATTCTTTCTCAGAGTGGATTTGGCTGGGATTGGGACAAGAATGTGTTACAAATGGACAGCGAAGAAGTGTGGGATAGATATGTGGAGGTATGTGACATGTCTCTAGCTCATTCTAATTTTTTGTAACTTGGCAATGTAACTCATGTTTGTACGTGCTTTCAGGCTAATGAAAAGGCAGCTATTTACAAGAACAAGGTAATCCACAACTGGAATGAGATATGTACTATCTACTCAAAAGACCATGCGACCGGTCAAGGTGCTAGGACTGGTGCGGAAACTGAAACTCAAACTATACCACCAACACAAGAGAAAGAGACCAATGATATCTCTCCTGAATGTGCTGGACCATCAAAGAAGCCACGTATGGGTGAAGCAATTATGTGCATGCTTGGAGATATGAAGATGTCTTGGAGTGATGCAATGAAGTCGACGGAGCCATTACAGATGCCCCAGGTTACTCCTCCTTCTGTGATACTTGCTGCACTTGGTGACATACCAGAGTTGTCTCAATCTGACAAACTGAGAGCTTATGGGAAGCTAATCCTTAGCGAGCGTTTATTTCATGCACTTATGGAGCTCCCCGTGGAGTTGAGGAAGGAATGGCTGCTGATGTTGCCTTGAGGGCTTGTCATTTGTGATTGCTATGTAAGAACTTGTCATATTGCGTATGAGACTTTGTACTTTGCTTGTTTGAGACTTCGTTAAAATGGTTGTTTATGATGGATTATGCATTGAATTTGATATAATATTGTTGTTGAAATATTGGAAAATTTTACGTATTTGTCTAGCTGTTGTTTGTACCATAATATGTGGATGTTTTGCATATTTTGTCATGAATATAACAGTACAATTATCAATGTCTCGAAAAACTGCTTTTATAACATCCAAACAACATTTGATATTCAAACTCAATATCTTGTGTAGCTCTGAATATCTAACACATCCAAACAAAAATATTGACATTCAAACTCAATATCAATATCTCATGATATTGATATTCAACTCAATATCAATATGGAGGTCCCAATGCGAACATCCGAACGGAGCATAAGTGTATTTGATCTGTAAATCCCTGATGCCTATAGACCAAGCCCAGCCCAGCCCAGCCCAGCTCAGCCCATGCACCGAGTGCGACGTCGACGTCCTAGTATTCTGTTCAAATCCTAGTCACCAATCAGGTCCCACGCGGAGGAACCTGTCCGTCCCCTCCCTCGCTCTAAAATTGACCAACGGCGACGAGACCAAAGGTGGAAGACCACATTCTCCCCCATTTCATTTGGACCCGGAGAAACCTGGAGAAAATCGATTTTCTCATATTTCCGACCAGTGAAAAGGGAATTTCTGGCGTGAGATGCAAGCGATTTGACTGATCGGTCTATTGAAATAACACTTTGTGAGAGAAGTGCTGCATAGTCCTGAAAGTTCATTTATATCTAGTTTTAATTGCGTGAGATGCTAACGATTGAACTGATTGGTCTATGAAAATAACACATGTGAGAGAAGTGCTGCATAGTTCTAACAGTTTGTATCGATATTGTAGGGATAATTGCCGGAATTGGTCAACAAATTCAATCGGTATGTGGCCTCAGAGGCAGCAACTTTTCAGAGCTTCAATGTTATCTTCGAAATAATCATCCGTTTACCTTGTGTTTCTATTTGATTTTAATCCTTTAGGTTTATGTTTGGAGAGACCAGTTATTGATCTTTTGAAACTAAAACTATGAAAGATACCGCAGTTGTTAATGTTCTCTTGGTTTCTGAATTATGCCTGGGCAACATGAGTATAACTTTGCTTCGTTTCTTGTTCTTAGATGACACAGGCCTTTTATATTGTTATTTTACTTAGGAGTAGAGGTCAAGAAATTCAGCCGATATGAAGTTCATACCGAGGTTAGGGAATTCAGCTCATGGGGGTGTACTCTGTCTTTCAGCTCCTTGACATTTTCAACAGTTTCAGACCACACTGTGTGAAACTGAAACTCACAACCGAACTATATCAAGGAACATATTTTATAACCATCAGTCGTCCATGAATTGCATCATATGAGAGCAAGCACGCGTTTGCATCACGTGAGAGTAATCACGACGTTTGCATCACATCAAAAGTTGCAATTGTACGGAGTTGCATCAGTTGGACAGCACACATAGTTCTCAGTCATACGGCGTCAGTAACAATGGCCACCGAGTTTCACCAGGACAGGCGCCACTTCTTTTTTTAAAACACAGTACAACGCAGACACTCACATACACGTGCACACACTCACCCCTATGAACGCACACACGCACACCCTACCCCATATGAGCACCTCCGAAAGACTGGGCCGGCGGTCGGGTCTTGAGATTGACGAAGTCACCACAGGCGCCTCGCTGTCGACGGGAACGTCGCCTCCCACTGAAGAATATTCCGCCTAAATGAGAAACACCAATGTCAAATCTAGGATTTGAACTCTGGTGGGCTGGGGTACAACCACCCTCCCAACCATCTTGCCACAGGCAAGTTCTCGGACAGGCGCCACTTCGGCCAGGTAGATGCCCCGGCCGGGGGAAGCGACAGGTCCGTGTCGCCTGGACGCCGGGTCGTCGTCGCGTGAAGATAAAACGTCTAAACCTCATCTCGTGCACGTGCTCAATCAACCCCTGCTTCCGGAAGGTCAGTTTCTGCAATTACGTGTGCCTGAAGGATCCCGCTGGTCAGGGTTGTCTTCCCTTCTTCTCTGCTTTCCCCAAATCCCCAAATTTCCCATCGATGAGCTCATCTCCTCCTCAAGACCGTCGCCCACCCTGGCGTCATCTTCATGTAGGCAAGCACCCACATTGCACCGTCAGAAAAAAATCATTGCCTGCATCGCTGCTGCAGGACATCACATTTGGAAAATTCTGGTGATTACCGAGGAGGGCGCTGATGAGGCCACCAGCGCTGCGCGGGCTAGAGAGCGGAGGGCGTGCGGTGTGGCCATGCACGCCGGCGTCGTCCATGTTGTGCTCGCCGACGTCGTCCATGGCGCTGCTGAAGTCGCCGTGGAGAGGAGGTGTTTGACAGGGACGTAGGTTGTTGGTGTGTGCGAGAGCGGCAGGCGTGCGGGGCGACTCTGAAGTCGTCGAGGGAGCTGATCAGCGGCGGCATGACCGCGTGGAGGCGAACTCCCCGGTCGCTGATAAAAATGCGTAAAAGGTTACGTACCGTTTCGGGATTGGGATTGGATTTGGAGCGTTGATTGCTGTGATTTAATGTACTCCCTCCGTTCAAAAATAAGTGTCTCAACTTTGACCAAAAGTAAATGTATCTATACATGAAACATGTCTAGATACATCCATTTTTGTGCAAATTTGAGACACTTATTTTGGGACGGAGGGAGTATCAACATAGCACAATACAAGTTTGCTCTTTTCTCTTCTCTACTATATACTCCCTCCGTTCCTATGAGTAGGGCGTGAAATCTTTGGCTCGTCGATTAAGAAGTGTCCAGTTAGGTAAAATCTTCCCAATCCTACCCCTATTAAGTAGCGAGATCTGCTCTCTATTTCTATCCTGCATGCAACATGCAAGACCAATAGCAGGGCAGCGTGCTACTTCTCTAGTAATTTTTCTGTTGCTCTCTCCGCATGCGCCATGGACGGCCAATGGCAGGGCCACAGTAACCGCTAGTCTCTCGATTTTTCTAATCAATGTATACAGCTGTGAAGGTTAGTTTTGGAAAAGACAGGGTACACCGCACCCTGCGCCTTATATTCTGGCGAAAATTTGAAAAAACTTATACGTCCTATTCACAGGAACGGAGGGAGTAATATAGCTAGAGGTGATGGTTGGTGATAACGAAGCCTTGACCCGTTCCTCTCGCTACAGTAACCGAGAGCTTGTTTTTGGATCTCGAAGCCGTTCCGCCTCGCCGGCGTCGTTGCGTCGGGTCCCTCGTCCTCCGGCGGCTGCCTCGGCGGCGGGAGGGCGGGGGAGCCTCGTCTCACCCGTGTTTTTGTGCAGGTTTGGTTTCTTCCAGCCGGTGGCGCCGAGGAGATGACGGCGGCGTCGGTGTCGTGTGGTGTGGTGGGGGTCGGTCCCTCCGGCCGTGAAGCTCCGCGGAGATGCACGGCAGACCTCCACCCGTTTCTCGCCTGCGGGTCCTCTGATCGGCGGCGCGAGGTGTCCCTCGCCGGAGCCCGCGTACTGGCGGATCCGGCACCGAAGAATAACAAGGCCCTGAGGTGGTTCGTCCTCGTCGACGGTGTTGGTGGTCCTGGGTGGAGGCTCGTCGGAGCTGAGACGAGGCGTCTTCCCGTCCGCTGGGGGATCCCTCCCGAGTCAAGGCCAGAGGGGAGGAAAGGCGGCGGTGCTACGCCTCATTGTCCGGCCCATCGGCGTTGCTGTCGGCGTCCGGGAGAAGAAGAAGGACTTCTTTGTAATTCTTCGTTTTTCTTGGACTGTTCTGTAAGAACCGTTGGATGAATTCTAATCAGGCCCTTTTCGCAAAAAAAAAAAAAAAAAAAAAAAAAAAAAAAAAAGAGGTGATGGTTGGTATATTTTTTAGTTTCCCAATTTACCCTTGCGTTGGTAGGTTATTTACAGACAATTGCCACCGCCAAGTGATATGTCGGGTAGTTTTACGTTTTACCCCCTCGGGAAAGTGCACATGAACCCGCGGTCCTTTTTCGTCGACAACCTTATCCTTCCTCACGACCGGGTGGAGGGTGAGGTACCGTCACCGACGACGAGAACGGAGGAAGCGCGGCCGCTCGAGCCCAGCGCCGCCGGCCACGCCTCCAGCACCGACGCGAGCGCCGCGCTGTCCGCGAAGCTGAGCGTGGACGTCGGCGAGTCGAGGCCGTGCGCGGCGGCGTGGTGCGGCAGGTACTGCGCCGATGTGGAGTTGCTGGACGCGGACGCGGCGAGCGCGCGCAGCTTGGCCTCGCGGGCCAGGCGCGACTCGGCCTCGAGCCGCGAGCTCTCCCACTGCGCCGTGAGGCTGAGGTGCGCCGCGGCCTTGGCGTGCTGCGCGCCGGCCGACCCCTCGGCGCCGCTGCCCGCGCCGTGCACGTCGGACCGCGGCTTGTGCGTGACCGGGTCGATGCCCATCTTGGCCAGCCGCTTCTTGAGGTGCGTGTTCCAGTAGTTCTTGATCTCGTTGTCGGTGCGCTTCGGCAGGTGCGTGGCGATCGCCGACCACCTGCATACAACAACAACGCCGATCGACGAACGGCCAAGAAAAAGAATCTCAGGCAAGAAAAAGAATCTCAGGATTCACATCAAAATTAAACATCAGCGTCAAAATAAGATCCTCTCGAACCGTAAGAAACAATAGATGCGATCGAGTAAGAAACAATAGACCACCTAAATTATGGAGAGTAAGAAACAATAGATGCAATAATCTGGGGTCGTGTTCATGTCCTTGCTCGTCATGCGCCAGACCAACTGCGCCGAGCTCATCTGACTCGATTGCCTCATCAATCATGATGAGGAAGAACGTCAATGGGAGTCACCACACTCTCAGCGCTACCAACCCAGGTAGAGGACATGTGTAGATATACTCTTCTTTATTACGCAATGTACTGACGAAAATTCATCGTTTTATGCAAGATGTTTCCTGAACATTTGAGCTAAAAAAGCAACCTGTGATACAAACCTGAATATTTTGCAATCAGAAATTGGGCCTGGGAAGGAGGCAGGGCACACACCAACACGCCAAAAGTGTGTGGGAGGCCAAAACAAACAGATTCAAGTCAAGCTTCTAAACATCAGCCAAGAGAAGCACATTCAAACTTATTGGAGAGACAAGACGGTGCTACTATTAGAATTAGGAGAACAAGAGCTGAAGCCTGAAGGTGATTCCACAAATTCAGTGTTCTATACCTTGTTTAAGTTTAAGTGTGTATTTTGTTTGATCTGTGTGTTTATAATTAGAACGGTATAATATGTGGGAAGAATATCTTGCAACCCTTGTACGCTTAATTGTCATTTTGTCAAGATGTATATGTGAAATAAAAATGATTTTCATTGTTCATATACAGCATTGTCAAAAGCTGAGTGATCCATCCATCTTATATGGAGTATACTTGACAATTGACCAGCGAGTAGCTCATCAAGTAGGACTCCTTAATTATTGATGGTTGTGTTTCAGTAACAAATTTACATAGTTTAGTGTATAGCATTTAGTTATTCTGTATCATCGGCACTGCCCTGTCAGGTCCACAAAATTCGGAAAATTATCCATCGATGATGGATCCTTAGATCGGGAGTAGTAAGTGGTTAAGTGTGGTACTAGACGGAAAACAAACTTAGTTGTTGTGGCATTCTGCACTTCCTGTAAAAGCAACTGAATTCTGATTTGCTACAGTTCAATCACCTGTTCATATCTTTTAGTGACACTTATTCAGATTGTTATTTAAGTATTTAGTTGTATATAAAGTATTTCTTTTGGCATGAAACTAGATGAAGAGATTGTAGTATTTCATTTGATCCAGAATGTCTTCGTATTTGTTGTCCCGTTGCAACTTCGTATTTGTTGTCCCGTTGCAACGCACGGGCATTTAGCTAGTAATAGTAGTATAGATGAAGCTTGATGCGAAATTGGTTTAGGTTTCGATTTTCAATCTCTAACTTCGTAATTGCATGTTCCATCATTGCCAAATGATTGATGTACAATTTGATCACTGAAAATACAACTCGCGACATTGTATGATATTTTAATGCGTGAAGAGGATTACAAATTATCGCTCTTGCTTGCCCGTCCTATTTAGTAATCCTCTTTAGCTCTTGTTTGTTACTAGAGTATTTTAGGGGATCAGCAAACCCCAAACTTCACCCAATCCTATAAGAGATTGGGGATTCAATCCACTAGGTAGGATAGTGTATTGGATCCCTAGAGTATTGAGATAAAATGAACTAGAGTTTGGGGATTTGTGTGGAAATGCGGAGATAAAACCTGTCCAATACACTAGAAACAAATAATGTTTTGGGATATGTAGGGATTTGAATGTTTGACCAGGATAATCTCCACCAATGTCTAAAAAACTCTAAAAACAAACATGATCTTAGTGTAGTTCAGCTTTTTCTTCCCGGTCTCACTTGGCGCGGATTTAGTATTTCAAGCTGGCTTCTAGGGGCTTGCCGGTAACTGAACCATAAGATTTTTTTACAATGGTTAATAATATAATGAATTGCTCTCTCTATAGGGTTGCCATGTAATCATAGCCATCATCTGAAATAACTCATATAATAACGTAGACTATCATATTGATTATTATCTTTATTGGCTAGGAGTCCGAACAACCGTGTCACCTCTATTGATTTGTGTCACACCGGTAAAACATGGAGATGGATTCTCCGCATCATGCTGGGCAGGGTAGATCCACACCCTTGGGCCTTGGCAAACAAGGACCATGAACCGGGGTGCAGGCTTTTTAAACCTAGATATTTATGAAATGGTTGATTTAGCTTAGCACTTAGTCTAAATATAAACTTATCCGGGGTTGATCCACACCCTTGACAAACAAGGACCATGGACCGGGGTGCAGGCCTTTTCAACTTACATATTTATGAAATGGTTGATTTAGCTTAGCACTTAGTACAATTATAACACCAAATATAAATTTGCACGGGGTTTAGTTCATCATAGATCCACCCTAGATGTCGGGCATGTCCTCTCCAGCAGCGGGTGGCGGACAATATTTGCGCCCATCCCGTGCAAGTTACAGCATTGTGCAATGCGTTGTAGGCAACATGCTCTCCTCTTTTTTGTCGGGTCAGTTCCTTGCTTGACCACTTCTCGTTAATTGTGTAATTGTGTTTCTGTCTGTCTCCAAGCATGGTGCATGATCCTTGGGCATTGGAGATTGACTTTAATCCTTACTTTTGGTTTCATCTGATCACATACTCCTTAACTAAAGCAATATTTGTTGAGTCAAAGGGGAAGATACACAATCCCAGCACCAGCCTTTAGATTGTAATGAACTTCGAGGGTAGGTTTAACCAAGAGCTCACGTGTCAGCAGCCCCTTCACCTCCGCTCAACCAACAAGGATCGAACGGCACCGAGTCCGCCAAATCGGGTACACCCTGTAAACTTTGAGCAAAGTGGTTACCTTGCCCTTCCACCTTCTGTCGGCGGGGCCCCTCTACCCCCTGTCAACCAACAAGGATCGAACGACCCTGAGTCGACCAAATCGGGTCGACCCTGTAAACATTGAACGAACTGGTTACTTTGCCAAGTATTGGTTGATGGCCTAAAACGAGAGACTTGGTGGTAAAGCCTACCCCAAGTTGTGCTTAAGTGAAAATGTTTGTTTTGGTTGTGGTTTTGTGAAATTCTAACCTCAATTGTCGCGTGCTTTTGTGACGGTTTTTCCAAATCTACAAGATGTAAACACTTCCTCACGATATTTATTGTGAAAGCGATGTTTTCTTTTCATATATCATAGGATAATGGAATGGATGTTTTTGTTGTGTTCTTGTGGTGCAGTTGATACGGTTACCTTGTGCGAAACAGAAGATTTTCTAGAACTTGCAATGGGCGCAATGAGTGTTAGAAATAAAGATGGAACGGTCGGTAAACCCGAGCGGGAGTGCGATGTGTCTGGAAACTCGAGATCGTAAATGGATTCGGGTACCATTCTGATCGCCTCTTTCATGATCTTTCTATGGGTAGAACTACTGTAAGCGGTCTAAACTTCGACCCTTCTTTCTTTCTTCATTTTGAAAAGGGGGAGCAAAGCCTTTTTTTTCTCCCTCAATTGATAGATCAGGGCCCCTCCTTTCGGCCCGAATGAAAGGCTCTTTAAGAAAGTAGCCTCATCACTCTCGGGCCCGGCATCAACCAAGAGGAGGCGGGGCTCTCTCCAATCATTCCGAAGGGCCGAGATCTCGTAAAGGAAAAATTAGCTAGCTCAGCAGGTTTGGATCCGGTGAAATTTACGGCTGTTGTTATACTGTATGTTGAGTAGACTCTGCGTATGTCACACCGACATTACAGGCTTTTGTACAATTTCAGGTGAACTGTTCAGTTAATCAGTGGCATCTCGCAAAAAAAAAAATCAGTGGCATCTCGAAATGGACCCGACGATCTGTCTTAGAACCAGGCGGCCGCCAACCCGGAACGCACAATCTACGACACCAAGCGCCTCATCGGGCGGGAGTTCGACGACGCCGTCGTCCAGCGGGACATCAAGCTGCTGCTATACTCTGTCGTCGATCGGAAGGGCAAGCCACACGTCCAGGTGCAGGTGAAGGACGGCGACGTGCGCGTGTTCAGCCCCGAGGAGATCAGCGCCATGGTGCTCACCAAGATGAAGGAGACCGCCGAAGCCTACCTCGGCGAGAAGGTCACGCACGCCGTGGTCACCGTGCCAGCCTACTTCAACGACGCGCAACGCCAGGCCACCAAGGACGCCGGCGTCATCACGCATCATCAACGAGCCCACCGCGGCAGCGATCGCCTACGGCATCGACGAGAAGGGGTCTGAGAAAAACGTGCTGGTGTTCGATCTCGGCGGCGGCACCTTCGATGTCAGCGTGCTGGCCATCGACAATGGCGTGTTCGAGGTCCTGGCGACCAACGGGGACACTCACCTCGGCGGCGAGGATTTCGACCAGCGCCTGATGGACTACTTCATCAAGCTGATCAAGCGGAAGCATGGCCGGGACGTCACCGGCGACATGCGGGCACTGGGGAAGCTGCGCCGGGAGTGCGAGCGCGCCAAGCGTGCGCTCAGCAACCAGCACCAGGTGCGCGTCGAGATCGAGTCGCTCTTCGACGACCTCGACTTCTCAGAGCCGCTCACCAGGGCGTGGTTCGAGGAGCTCAACAACGACCTCTTCCGGAAGACGATGGTGCCGGTGAAGAAGGCCATGGCGGACGCTGGGCTCAAGAACGCTGACATCGACGAGATCGTGCTCGTGGGCGGCAGCACGAGGATCCCCAAGGTGCAGCAACTCCTCAAGGACTACTTCAACGGAGGAGCCCAACAAGGGGTCAATCCCGACGAGGCCGTCGCGTACGGCGGCGCCGTGCAGGCTAGCATCGTGAGCGGACACGTCGACGAGAAGACCCAAGGCATGATCCTGAATCCTGATCGACGTCGCGCCGCTTACCCTAGGCATGGAGACAGTCGGAGGTGTGATGACGAAGCTGATCCCGAGGAACTCGGTGGTGCCTACGAAGAAGACGTAGGTGTTCACGACGTACCAGGACAAGCAGACCACCGTGTCCATCAAGGTGTACGAGGGCGAGAGAAGCATGACCAAGGACAACAGGCTCCTCGGCAAGTTTGATCTATCTGGGATCCCACCGGCTCCGAGGGGTACGCCGCAGATCGAGGTGACGTTCGAGGTGGACGTGAACTGCATCCTCCACGTGCAGGCGGCGGACAAGGGCACCGGAAAGTCGGAGAAGATCACCATCACCAATGACGACCGTCAGCACAGCCAGGAGGAGATCGACCGGATGGTGCGCGAGGCAGAGGAGTTCGCGGAAGAGGACCGGAAGGTCAGGGAGCGGGTCGACGCCAGGAACAAGCTGGAGACGTACGTGTACAACATCAAGAACACTGTGGATGGTAAGATGGCCGACGCGATGGAAAGTGACGAGAAGGAGAAGGTCGAGGAGGCCGTGCGGGAAGCGAACGACTGGCTCGTGGGCAATCCGGAGGCAGAGAAGGAGGACTATGATGAGAAGCTCCGGGAGTTGGAAGACGTGTGCAACCCTGTCATCTCGGCGGTGTACCAGAGATCTGGAGGTGCACCGGATGATAACAGCGCCGAGGAGGACGAGCACGAAGAACTGTAGGGACGATGCCTTGTTGGAGCTTTATTATCAAGTATATACAGTAGTGTTTTTTTTCCTAGAAATATATGGAAGACGTTGCAGCTCAATTCTAGTTTGCACTTAAATCTCAAATATTTTTTATCGGATTTGCTAGCGCTCAGGTGCCTGAGATTTAACTAAATCTCAGTCGCGTCCGTAACCGTTTGATCATTGCGTCGTGATGTGTGCTGTGCTTGCCTTTTTTTCCGTCGCGCACGGTGGTTGGCCTGTGGTCTGTCGCTCGTGGTGTTTTGTCGCGCGCGGTGGGTTGGATCATGGGCTGCTGTCCTTTTTTTTACTTGTGGTCCGTTTTGTTATGTGGGCCTTTTTTATCTGGACAATTTTGAGCACTTTTTTTTGCAGCGTTATTGTTAACAGGCTTTTCCCTTTTTTGTCTGAACGACGCGAAGCTGCTGGACACGCATTGAAACGGTGATTGAGCAGTACTACATGCCCTTATCCCCTGTCGCCTCATATTCCTGCTGCTCTCCTCTCTCTCTTTGTTCGTGCTCTTGGTGAAAAAGGGGAGCAGTTGTTTGTAGGTCAACGGTACCACACCCCAAATCATTGGTGCTATCTGTACTCAGATTTGTTGGTGCTTTTTTCGCCTTTTTCCGTTCATTTGTGCTCTGCCTTTTTGTTCCGTCTGCAATAACCCAAATGGTCCATCCTGGGATAAAACCAGGGATTTCACCTTTTTCATGGCTGCTTTACCCAAAGTTTTCAATGTTCGGTATGTTTGTTTCTTTGTTATTTAGATCTAATAATAGATTGGACTTGGACTGTAGTTTAAGGTTTTTATTCAATGTTTCTTTGGTAGAGTCATATGATATATATGTGAGCTGAAAATAGATTTTCTGTAAGACTGAAACTTCAATCTTTTTGTTGCTTATATAGTCATTTGATATATGAAATACTGATGAGCGTAGATCTGTTTTATAGCCTGGACTTTATCTATTCTAAGGTCTTGTTTTGTATAGTCCTTTCGATCTACATGTCGAGCATAGAATATAATTGTATGGGAATATTTTTTTTTTTATTCAACAGTTGCATGTTATGTGCAACTGAGAATTTTATTGATCATTTTAATTCACCGGTGCATGCTATTTGCAACTAGAATTTTCATTTCATTTTTTATTACTTGCACCCTAGGGACTGCTAGGATTTTTTATCGATGATATTTTTTATCAGTCGCATCCTAATTGCAATTGGAAATATTATTGATTATTTTTTATTCAACAGTTGCATGCTATGTGCAACTGGAATTTTTTTTATTGGTTTTTTATTTATTGCCAGTTGCATGCTACTTGCAACTAGGACTTTTATTTCATTGGTTTTTTTTTTGCCAGTTGCATGCTACTTGCAACTAGAAATTTTATTTTCATCGATTTTTTTTTGCCAGTTGCATGCTACTTGCAACTAGGACTTTTATTTCATCGATTTTATTTTATTTTTGTCAGTTGCATGTTACTTGTAACTAATTTTTTTTATTTTGATCGATTTTTCTTTTTCGCCAGTTGCATGATACTTGCACGTAGGATTTTTATTTTTTTGATCGATTTTTCTTTTATTTCACCAGTTGCATGCTACTTGCAACTAGGATTTTTATTTTTTATCAATTTTTTATTTATGTGCCAGTTGCATGCTACTTGCAACTAGGACTTTTATTTCATTGGTTTTTTTTTGCCAGCTGCATGCTACTTGCAACTAGGAAATTTTATTTTCATCGATTTTTCTTTTTTGCCAGTTGCATGCTACTTGCAACTAGGACTTTTATTTCATCAATTTTTTTTATTTTTTGTGAGTTGCATGTTACTTGCAACTAGAAATTTTATTTTGATTGATTTTTTCTTTTTCGCCAGTTGCATGCTACTTGCAAGTAGGACTTTTATTTTTTGATCGATTTTTCTTTTATTTCACCAGTTGCATGCTACTTGCAACTAGGATTTTTATTTTTGATCGATTTTTTATTTATTTGCCAGTTGCATGCTACTTGCAACTAGGACTTTTATTTCAATGTTTTTTTTTGCCTGTTGCATGTTACTTGCAACTAGAAATTTTATTTTCCTTGATTTTTCTTTTTTGACAGTTGCAAGCTACTTGCAACTAGGACTTGTATTTCAATGGTTTTTTTTTTGCCTGTTGCATGCTACTTGCAACTAGAAATTTTATTTTCATCGTTTTTTCTTTTTTGACAGTTGCATGCTACTTAAAACTAGGACTTTTATTTCATTGAATTTTTTATTTTTGCCAGCTGCATGCTACTTGCAACTAGAAATTTATTTTGATCGATTTTTTTTTGCCAGTTGCATGCTACTTGCATGTAGGGCTTTTATTTTTTGATCATTTTTTCTTTTATTTCACCAGTTGCATGCTACTTGCAACTAGGATATTTATTTTTTGATCGACTTTTTATTTATTTGCCAGTTGCATACTACTTGTAACTAGGACTTTTATTTCATTGTTTTTTTTTTGCCAGTTGCATCCTACTTGCAGCTAGAAATTTTATTTTCAACGATTTTTCTTTTTTGCCAGTTGCATGCTACTTGCAACTAGAACTTTTATTTCATCGTTTTTTTATTTTTGCCAGTTGCATGCTACTTGCAACTATAAATTTTATTCTGGTCAATTTCTTTTATTTCACCAGTTGCATTCTACTTGCAACTAGGATTTTTATTTTTTGACCGATTTCTTCTTCTTTTTCGCTAGTTGCATGCTACTTGCAACTAGGATTTTTTTGATCATTATTTTTTGCCAGTCGCATGCTACTTACAACTAGTATTTTTTTATTAATCACAATTGCATGCTACTTGCAACTAGGATTTTTATTTTGATCATTTCTTCTTTTTTTTGCTAGTTGCATTCTACTTGCAACTAGAAATTTTATTTTGAACGATCTTTTCTTCTTTTCTTTCGTCAGTTGCATGCTACTTGCAACTAGGATTCTTTATTAATCACAGTTGCATGTTACTAGCAACTAGGATTTTTATTCTGATCAATTCTTTTGCCGGTCTATTCTTTTTTGATTCACCGACCTTTTTATAAAAAGACAGATTTGGAAAATGTTCAATTTTAAAAATATTTATATTTGAAAATTGTTCAGTTTTAAAATGGTTCAGATTTTTAGAAATGCTTGCACTTGAGACAGCGGCGGCTCCAGGATTTAGTGGCTGGGTATTCATTGTAAAAATTTTTGCTCTAAATGCAATATATGAAAAAAATAGTACGGAAAAACAAGGGGGAATTTTTTTTCTTCATTATCTACCACAAGTTTAGGAATGACCGCCAATCTCGTCCAAATTTTGTTTTGGGATAATTATAACCAAATAAACGACTCGGCCTCTGGAAAAATAAAAATATTCCCGTCTCAACTCATATACAGTGTGGGTAGCATATTCATCAATTTGTCTTCTAGCAACTGGATCGAAAATCACAAGAGTATGTGCGCTAGCTGCTAAGTAGTGACACCACGGAGGAGACGCCGAACCACCTCTTCTTCGAGTGTGGCTTTGCTCAAAACTTCTGAGCACGGCTGGGTTTCGTCTTCCCGCGTGGTGCTGATGTCCGGCAGCTCCATGAATACGCTGCGCCTCTTGCCGTGCCGCCCCGGACTGTCCCAACCTTCGTCCTGCTCTGTTTCTGGAGCCTATGGAAACACAGGAATGCATTGGTGTTTAGAGAACAACGCCCGAGCCTGCCTCTCCTTCTCAAGACATGCAAAGATGAAGCTCACTTGTGGAAAGCTCGTTTGCCTGCAGAGTGTGCCGAGGACGCTGCTTCCTGGTTACTCTGCCTTGGAAACCCCTTGTAAAATCCTCTCTTCCCCCCCGCCCCCATATAAAATCATCTTGTAGAGAAAGGTTTCTCTTCTTTATGTATGAAAAAATTCAGGTGGGGACTTTTGTCCCCCCCCCCCCCCCCCCCCGGTGACCATAAAAAAAAAGTAGTGGTGATTTTTTACTGTGTCTCTTGTTTATTGACAGCTCGCTCCCTATTGGGCTTTCTATTTCACATATACAACAGGCCCATGGCCCAAAGCAGCACGTAACTGTCTTCCTCCTTGACTCGTCCCGAAAAGTTTCCTGGTTCGCTCCTCTCCTGTAATGGTGCTGCGCCGCCAGATCTTGGAATAGAGTTTCCCCTCCGCCGCAACTAGAGAGCCGAGGCGGCCGCCCTTCTCGCCCACCTGGTGACGCCGCCACTGGGTGCGTTGCCTCTGTAGGCTATGCGTATTGGGCCGATATGTATACATTTTTTTCTGCTCCAAATCTTGGGTATTCACTTGAATACAGGTGCATACACCTGGCGCCGCCCCTGACTTGAGAATGGTTTAGATTTTGAAAATATTCATATTTGAAAATGATTTAGATTTTGAATATTGTTCATCATTTAAAATCTTTCATATTTACAATTTGTTTATATTTTTAAAAATAATTATTTTTTAAGAACATTTCAGATAAAAAACAATTTTTGATTTGCTATTTTTATACATGGAAAAAATTGTTAGATACTTTGATGGGCGCGAGCTCGCTCGCCGGCCCTAGTACAATGTCTAAATTGAGCTGGCTTGTGGAGGACTAGATCGATCGATCTAGTTGAGCTAGCTGATACAGGCAGGAGTGATCAATCGATCCATCTAAGCTAGCTCACACGCCCCCGGCGCAAGGTAGAGGAAATTTGGGCCAAGCCCAATAGCGAGGGGTTACGCGGACTGGAGCGAACAAGTCAGAACAAACGCGACAAAGAAAAACAGAACAAGTGGGCTGCACGTGGGCCGGAAGAACGTGGTACGGGGGTCGGTGACGTCAGGCGACTGAGACGTAACTAAATCTCAGTCATTTTTTATGTATGCACTCTCCGTCTTGTAAATAAAATAAGAGTAACTAATTCGGTTGATCATCAGTTAGGTGCTGTAATTATGCAACTCCATTATTTTGGCAGAACCAGGTTACAAAGTCGGTTCATATATACTCCCTCCGTTCCGATTTACTCGTCGCGACGGCGTTTTTGCAAATGCACCCTCATGTTTGTTCCGACACAACCCGCAGTCCTTACCGTCTCCTTCCTGGACAGAGCTCTCAACGACACACGACAGAGCTTGCTCTCCGGCGCCGCCCCGCCCCGCCCTCCGCCTTGCTCCCCCTCCCCCGGATCCACGCCGCCTTCCTCCCCTACCCCTCCCCCGGATCCACGCCGCCTTCCTCCCTACCTCGCCCACGCTGCAAAGGATCCCCTTTTCTGCGACCACCCAGAAAACGCTCTTCTTGCCGGCTCCGGTGGCGGTGCTCGTGGTTGCGCGGTGGAGATGGCGCGTGGAGGGGAAGGGGAAGGGTGGAGAGGAGACGGCCATGAGCGGCATCGGGAGGATCAAGCGCGCATGGAGGTGCCGGCGGTGGAGTCGCGGGTGTGGATCAAGCGCGCATGGAGGCCACCGCCGGTTCGTCGCGGACCTTCTTCCTGCTCACGCCGTCGCCGCCTCTGGTCAGCACGGTGCGCCTCGCCCTTGGCGTCGGGAGGCGCCGGCTCGTGGCCGCGGGGGCCAGGAAGAGGAGGGGGAAGAACGGGGAGGAGGGGGAGGAGAGGGTGGACGCGCACAGCTTCAAGCCCAAGGCCGGCGAGGTCACGGGGCTGTTCTCCGAGTCTGTGCTGCTCAGGAAGGTGTGTGCGACCTTGGTTTGTGCTGACGGTGCACCACGAGGTCGAGCTCGCCGTCGTCATCTCCTGCCGTTCGCCGCGCGCGCGACGTGCCTGAAGCCTCCGCCATGGATTTCGTCGGAGGTAATGTCATCCCAAATGTGCAAATTTCCGTTTCTTCAATTGCCATGGGCAGAGGAGTAGTGCTCTGTACTCTGTTCTCTGTTCCAGCAATCTGTTCCATAATTTTGGAGGGTTTGCTCTCGCTGGCTTGCAAAATCAGTTGCAGTATTGTTAAATAAACTTGCTTAAATAAAGTTGCAGTATTCTTGGAGTATTACTGTCTGCTTGCTTGCAAGTTCTTGGACATAAATAAACTTGCTTAAATAAAGTTGCTTGAATAAACTTGTTTGCTTTAATAATTGCAAGTGCCTTGTACTGCAATATTCAGGCAATTACTGCACTTTGTACTCAATGAATTTTACAACAATTTGTACTCAATGAATTTTACACAAGCAATCAACAAATACACAAGAAAGCATTTGTGTTCACAAGAATTTCCTAAATCATGATACTCCACTCATATGCTCAACAATTATTCAGTAGGAATTTCCTAAATTACACAACTTTCATTTATGCGAAAACACAAAACCTTGTACTCATTGGAGTATGTACTCCTTTCCTTTCCTAAAGCAACATAAGGTCCTTTTTTCTAAAGCAAGTGAGAGAGCTAAGATGAACTTGCTGTAGCTGAAAAGGAATTATCCCTGAACAAGTGAACTGGCAATATCACTCATGCATATAAATTTCCAAATGGATAATACAGTATACTCTATCATTTATGTGAAAACACAAAACCTTTTCCTCATTGGAGTATCTACTCCTTTCCTTTCCTATACAAGTACTCCTTTCATCTTGTGCTTCTATCAACCTGTGCTTCTATCCTGCTGCTCTTATTATGCTGTTTGGAGAGTGCCGGTGCCCGAAAGGTGTTGCTACTCTTATACTGCTGCTGCTAGGAGGGATTTGGTGCTTGGAGCTTGTTGGTTCTTCTGTTGTCTGGAGCTTGTTGTTGTTGCTGCTGCTGCTAGGAGGGAGCTGGTGCTTGGAGCTTGAAGGTACTGCTGCTGTCTGGAGCTTGCTGTTGCTGCTGCTGTCTAGAGGTTGTTGTTGTTTCTGCTGCTTGGAGGCGGATGATTCTCTTTTCCTGCTGCTTGAAGGTGGATGATTCTCTTTTCCTGCTACCTGGAGGTTGTTGTTTCTGCTGCTGCTTGAAGGGAGCTGGTGCTTGGAGCTTGTTGGTATTGCTGTTGCCTGGAGGATGTTGTTGCTGCTGCTGCCTGGAGGTTGTTGTTGTTTCTGCTGCTTCAAGGCTGCTGCGGCTCTTTTCTTGCTGCTCTTTTCCTGCTCCTTCTGCTCTTTTTCTGCTGCTAAGATTGCTTCTGCCTCTTCTATAAAGGCTATGGTCTGTTCAACTAGCTCACGGTCGATAGATAGAGCTATAGGAAGCCGTCCTTCTGCCTGCCGGCGTTCCTTGCTCATGTGAGGGATCGAGTAGTCTATTGCTCCTTTCTTTCTCATTACCTCTCGAATGCATGACTGCAGCGTCACGAAGCTTCTAGATAGCTTATCAACCGGGTAGTTTCGATATTCCTCCTCCACACCTTCTATCATTTCCCTGATGCTTTGAGGTGCTCTGCTATCGGTGTGGGACTGGAGAGACCTGAATATGCAGAGATCAAGAATGTTCATGTCGGGACTGTTTGGAGGCTGTTGAAGCAACTTAATATCCAAATCAGTCTGTTCTACGACTTGTCGGAAAACCGGGTCATCGGGAAGAATATGTGGTGTGGCATTATCTTGTTGGATATAGATTGTCCTTCCTTCATCTTCGTCCGGCCAGCGCTCTTGGATCGCAGGAATAAGTTTCTCACACATGTAATACCTCATTACATCTCGTGTGACTTTCAATGATTTGAGCTCGAGCGTCCCTTTATCTCTATTTTCACTCGTTCTTTGAGCAAGAGACTCTGTGACAAAAGCCCAAATGCCGAGCTTTCCATCAAACGTGACCTCACCACCTTCGCCATATCTTGGTATGTGTTATGTAGATCAGTACACATTCCTATAAAATAGCGAGATTGAGGGCATGACATTGTTTCTTTCGATAATAAGAAAATACCAGCTGAGTCGTGTATAGCTTACCGTGTACCAAAGGTTGAGAAAAGATGTCCGTTTGGTGCATCCTGTTATATTTCCACATATGCAGTGTTTTGTAGGGTACTTTCTTCCTCTTGGAAAACAATTTACATAGGCTTTCTCCATCAATTTGTTTTTTCAGGTACACATTGGAGAGCACTAGCTCATTATCAATTTTCAGCATTGTCTTTCTCATTGGAGGTTCAGACTTGGAGGCAGCAGCAACCTGTACAAATGTCAGCTTATGTAAGAGAAGTAGACCAGTTACAAAGACAAAGAAGGCTGCCCCTGTTTTCATGCAAACAGGACTGAAAAATCTTTGGTAAGTTAAATAATAATCCATTTCCGAGTGCATGCTCAAGATATTCAGCAATTTGCAAATATAATCACAAGTGTATAACCAGCCAGCTGTTTTAATGCCCAGTCACTGAATGTTTTTTTTCTGTGTTTATAGTATCTGAAACTAAGAAGTCTACAGCGTGCATCATATACTCATTACTTTTATAGTAAGATGTTGCGTATTGAAGGCATTTTCAGGTCTGTGTATGCTTTAAGAACACGGCTGAATTATATTCAGAAAATGTAGTTTTAGTAATCCACAAAGTACGTCAGTGGAAGTTTATATGCAGAACTATATGCTCCTTTTGTTTAAAAGAAATTTTGTTTCTGTGCACATATTTTCATTTAGAGGAGATACGGGTTTTAGTTAAAAGTGAATAGGAGCAGGGCAAAGAAGAGTTCACTGCCAGTGTTTTGCATGTTCAGTAAATATAGTAAGATGCTGGCTGATACAATGTTTGTTGACTGTTAAATTTCAGCGGAACTTTGAGTTATATTTTCAACAATTTTGAAGGAACAAGAAGCTTTAGTGATGTTGTTACTGAAGCAAAAGAAGCTGGATACACAGAGCCAGACCACATAATCATGGACTACTTCATCAAGTTGATCAAGAAGAAGTACAGCAAGGATGGTGATGAAACCAAAGGTACGATCAATCTTCTTACTACCCTATGTCTTTTTTCTGCTATCTTTAATTAGTGATTGTTCCAGGTTTGAAAAAACATGAAACACTATTTCAAATACTTGTACTGAATTTACTGTCACTGCACATACTTGTTGATGACTGTCACTTGCCTCTAGTAGCAGTATTGGAGTTTTTGAAAATTTGAGAGCATATGTCCAATTTCAGAAAACTGTAATCACAGGTCCTAATGTTTGAGAGCATATGCAAGTGATTCATTCATTTTCTATTCACTAAAATGAACTCAAGCTATCCGATAATCTAAATACATTCGATGTGTAGGTAGAGATAAAACAGAACCATTGTTCTCTGCCTTGAGAACTTAAGTGTGCTCTTGTAAATAAGCCAAGGTGAGAAGTTTCTGTAACTTGTTGTTGGTTTCTGACATCCCATCCCAGTGTGAATGGTTGTTGGTTTAAAGATGGAACAAGCATGGCAACATCAAATTCAGAGAACAAGTGAACTGGATATATCACTTATACAAAAAATAGTGGACTGAGAATTTCATTTTGTTGGGGAACTGAGGAACCTGAGAATTTCATTTACAGGTCACTATTTCATTCATGCATATACATTTATCTCATTCTTATGTGCAGCGGTTCTTGTATGAACAGGGGAGCAGCAACAACAATGACCCGTACCTTCTTCAGAGTAAGGCAGGGCTGCAGGGATCCGGGCTGCAGCAGCAACATCGACCTGTAGCTTCGTCAGAGAGGTAAGGCAGGGGAGCAGCAGCAGCAACACGAGGTCCACCGGCTGCAGGGGAGAGGCAGCACGGAAGTGAATATGGGAACCAATTGGTTGGTGGTGCCGCCGTTCTTTGGTCACCGGAAAGAACTACGATGACGAGCTGCAGCGGCGGAGAGCGGATGAGCACGACGGCCAGGCAAACCAGCAAGCAATCGAGTGGGGAAAAGGGTCGTGGAGGACCAGGATATCACCCTGAAGCTGTTGAACGGCTCGGTGAGGCCCGAGGAGGCGCGACGGCGCCGAGATCGACGGGGGAAGCGGCGGCCGGAGTTGGAGGAGACGGCGTCGATTCACTTCATCCAGCTGCTTTCCGACAAGCGCGGCTCAAGGAGGTCGTAGCTCTCGGCGCGGCGGAGCTTTTGGTATGCTCGGACTGGCTCGGGGAGCTCCACCGGCCGGGAGCCTCGCCGGCGGCCGATTCTTCACGCGCGAGTTCAGGCTGTTCTCGTGTTCTATTCTCCTGTTCTATTTTGGACAATTTATTGATACGCAGGGGGTTTTGTGTAAATGTTACGTAGTTCAAATTTTAAACCCCTCGCGACGGGTAAATCGGAACGGAGGGAGTAGATGTTACTGAACCGGTGCACCAGTAGATATCTGTATCTGAATTTATTCTGCTGACCGTACTGAAGAAAGTTGCAATTCTCAGGTCAAGAATTGTTGCCTGTTTTCAAACTGTAAAGCATCTGGAGAACGCCCCTAGCAACCTGGATCTGTTCGAACTTGGAAATGAACTTGGCAGTTCGAGCCTTTACTGCCACTAGTGAACGTGCACGTGCAACGCATGACCTCCACTGATAATCAGTACATTCATAATACATAGAAACACAAAAATATTGACTTGGATTACTCTACACTTATGCATGATTTTTTTTCAAATTCAAAGTGATCCCAAAAGTTTATTTTTCCAAAAAAAATTGCACCGAGATAATTATTCAAGTCATGATACATGATAATCTTCAACGTACATGAAATAATTTTTTCATGGTAAAAGAGGTGGAGTTTAAGTAGTTTGGAAATACGTGCAATGCGCGTATTGACTAATAACGATATACTATTCACGAAACACATGCAATACAAGCAACACACGTCTTTGTAATCAATCCATTAATTTAGTCTACGGTAAAAGTCTTATCTATTTTCGGAATTCTACAATGTTTAACCATTGCTAAATAGTGCATTGCTATCTAAGCATATTCTAAAGAATAATCCATGATGGAGCAAAGCATACACAAATAATTAACATCCGTGTACCCGAATATCAAACAATTAGATATTTTCCAAAAGGTCCATATAAGCCTCCAGTCTTTTAAAAGTAAGAGGGATACACTAACAGAAGAGCCATTACACAACAAAATAATAAATTTAATGCACACCAAACCTTCCGAAATTCACATGTAAGCATTAGCTTCAAGAAGTGCACCCAAAGCATCAGTTCAACAGCTTGATGATAGAAGGCTGTTAATTAGAAGCAGACCGATTTATGAGAAGAAGACAATGTGAAGAGAATTGTAGATAGATGACATCATATTTTTGGGGTATAACAACAAAGATTATAATCTATACTACTATTAAAAGAGCAAACTTCGTGTTGATACATTAAATCTGACCCCTTCAATATTTGGCCAACGGTCCAGATCGCTCCAATGTTTGACAACTCAACACACCTTTTCGTTTTCGTAATAATTACGGGGATTGCCACAGGGCAAAAGAAACGATTCATCTTCACGCATATGGTCTTCTCTCTCACGACCTCCCCCCTGCCACCGCTTCATCACGCTGGCGGCGTCCAGCGGCGCCACGACCTTCCTGCTGAGCCCCTTCTCCTCCGCGAGGATCCCACCGCCGCCCCGTGGACGGATCAGGAGGAGACGATCCGCAAGATAGTCATGTAGTCCGCCCAGACTCGAGCTGCGTCGTCGCTCCCATGGTCGACTGCGGCGTGAATGATAGAAGGATCGCCGCGTGCCGGCCGGAAGAGGGGCACGAGGGTTTCTGGTGGCAAGTGTCTCTTGCGTTCGACCTGCAGGCGCGTTCCACGAGGGGAGGCTGCACGCACTCGCGTCGTGCGACGAGCTGGTCGTGTTCGACGACGGCCAGCCGGACCTCCTCCGCCGCGAGCCGTGGAGGCTGCACGAGGAGCAGCTGCCCCCACCTGCCGCCCTGAGCGAAGACAGCAAGTCGTACATCCCGTCGAGGCGGTACGTACCTGGTAGGGTGCAACGGGCGCCTCCTCACCATCTGGTATCTCTACGACAAAACCGCGATGATCGAGGTCCTCACGCTGGAGACGGACGACTCCTGGGCGCGGGTTAGGGGCATCGTCAGACGCGCACTCTTCTTTGGCGACGCTGCTCCGGAGCGTTCCCTGCCGCCGTTGCCGCAGCGTCGACCACCCACGACATGATCAGAGAGAACCAGGTTGGCTTCGTCGATGGCGAGATAAAGATCAGCGACGAGCTTAACGAGCGCAACCAGTCCGTCGAAGCCTACAGCCTGCACAACGTCTACCGGTCCATGCTCAAGAACGTCGACGGCTACCTCGGCCACCGCTGCTTCCGCACCGTTGAAGCCTACGTAGTGAGCGACCAGTGCGGCCACGCCTACTGGCCCAGAGAATCGTCAGCGCGGACGGGACGGTGGCAGCTGGGGACGGTCCAGAAGTTCCCGAGGTCCATTCCCATTGGGCATGGACTCCGTGGAGGTGGAGCCAAGGGCCATAAGGATTCTGTGGTGATCTGAAATCTAATCCTTTTTTTTTATACACGTTCGATTCATAATGCCTTTAGATGAAAGAATCATCGTTCTTGTTGTTAAATGGTATTCTATTACTACTGTTTTTGCACGAGTGAAAAGTCTGCAAGCAAAACACAGTCAGCTGATCCAGTACAGCCGAGGGATCCATTTATCAGAACCCAAGACTGATAGGTATCAGCTGCATCTTCTTTTTCTGTACTCCAGTAAGAAAGGTTCAGGTCGAAAACATGCTGACAACTTTGGCTATGAAAACGCCGTTGATATCTCTGCAGAGGGTTTTCTTTTTGGAAACGTTACATCTCAGTCACTCAATCTTCAAAGCAGAGGATTATGATATGACGGGCCAGAGTTTCAGAACCTTCAATACCCACTTTACGCCGACTTTTAGAATGAGATTGACACTACAACACGGGGAAACCATAGGAGGCCCCTTGCCACTGATGCATGGTTATTTTCTGAATCGGGGTCATTTATTATGTATCTTGCTTACATGGCAGTTCCAAAAAATGGTATTGAGCGATTGGATTTTTGCTTGCTTGAATGCTCTTCCTTTAGTGAATTACCATGAGTAAGAAAGTAACTTCTTTCTTACCAACTGCCTTTGGACCATTAGTTTTTCCAAAAATAAGTACATCTTGACCCTCCAATGAAGATACCATGGAGAGGTATTAATATTATCATGTTGATACTGGTTTTCCCTTTTGTTTTAGATTGGAAGAGGATGGAGGCCATTGTTTTGTAAAATGCAAAAAGATAAAAAAAAGGAGTCGTGGAGAGTGGCTTAACTAGAACAAATCAGGATGCATGTTGCTAAAAAAATCCCATGTCCATATGCTATAAACTTCTGTGGTGAAATACTAAAAGTGAAAGAAGATGAATGTATAACAGCAATCTTACATCTCTGGTTATGGTTGCATGAAAGAAATAAGGAAAATGTGTGAGAAGTGATAAGAAATTATGAAGAAATTTGTTTTCAGTTAAATATGATCTATCAAACTGTGTGAAGTAACGCCAGAAGGCCACGGAAACTAGCAAACCAAGGATTATGGTCTCCGCAGCCAGCTGATATCTTAAAGTTCAACAGATCAAAACGGATGGATCTGCCAAAGGGGCTGCTCAATCAGGAGGATGGGCTTTATCGTTGGCAATGATTGTGGCAATCTGATTGCTGCTGGAACATGCAAACCTCATGGATGTAGGCTGTTATTAAATTTCGTTTGGCCAATCTCAGAAAATTGTATTAGAGCTGTAGGAGGTGTCATGCCTAGCCAGTTATCGCAGTAGAACACCGCTGTGTTCCTCTAAGAAATACCGTGGAAAATCTATTTTACTTGAAAGAACTGTGAAAATATG
Organism: Poa pratensis; assembly: GCA_947311845.1. Taxonomy (NCBI): domain Eukaryota; kingdom Viridiplantae; phylum Streptophyta; class Magnoliopsida; order Poales; family Poaceae; genus Poa; species Poa pratensis. The sequence goes on along the minus strand of CAMZMU010000056.1, from coordinate 6,186,149 downwards.
TGTTCAGTTTTAACTGACCACTAATTATGTATGAATTGGTCTTCAAGTTTTCAAAAAAGAATATCAAATAATATCCTTTCGCCATTTGAGACTTGCATTGACATATGTAATCGTGGCAATCACATAATGGGAATTTGCAACGAGGTTTTGTTATGTGACTGAGATCGTGCGTTGCACGTGCACGTTAACTAGTATTGTTTAAGTATTTGTTCATCTTACTCGTCACGCATGCTTTGATTGAGCTGAGCCATGTCTAAGTACCTGACATGACCACCATAATGAACGACGGCAACATTGGCCGATCTGATCCTCACCATGACCGCTAGCAAATTATGCATGTCAGAATCACAATACCTCTGTTGGAGTAGGAGAACCGTGAATATTCGTCTGATCAATCTGAAGTAGGAGTTGGCAAATAAACGTCAAGCAATACCATAGGATCCTGTCATGCATGCAATTGAATCGTGTAAAGGTTATACCATGGTGGATGCAGCTGGTGACGCGAGACAATTAGCATGTTCAGCTCACGGATATGATTAGAAAAAAGAGAACATGCATGCATGTTACATGCGTACCAAGTTTGGACATCGATTCTGGCTGATATCGAGGACGGCGTCAAGTTTACCCGCTGCTGCCGCGCGAGGAGGCATGTGGCCGCCGAAAGACTGCGTCTTCTCTTCATGACTCTTGCAACCGAGCCCCAGGAACGACATAAGAACTTCTTATTAAGAAGAGAGGTTTTACGCCGGACGGCACCATCCCGTCACACGGAGGAAAAGGAGAAGCGAGCTTCATCAAACGGTTCCAGATGGGATTGGTCAAACCTTCGAGGGCTCGGCTAAGAAAGAACCTTCCGGGGCTCATCGGCGTTAACAAGACCGCCGTCTGCTGCAGCGATGACCCGGTGTACGCAGAAGTTCTGCACGCCGTCGTTCACGGCTTGCCATGTAGTCGAGTACACCTGGCGTACATAGCGATGACCCTGCGACCTTCGCGTACTTTATTAGGCGGTGGCGTACTTCCGGTTAATTGTGTAATGTGTTTCCGGCTGTCTCCAAGCATGGTGCATGAGCCTTCAGCATTGGAGATTGACTTTAAAAACTCCTCCTTACTTTTGGTTTCATCTTATCACATATTCCTTAACTAAAGCAATCTTTGTTCAGTCAAAGGGGAAGATACAAAATCCCAGCACCAGCCTTTAGAATGTAATGAAGTTTGAGGGTATAGGTTTAACCAAGAGCTCTCGTGTCGGCGGCCCCTTCACCCCCCGTCAACCAACAAGGATGGAACGACACCGGTTCGGCCAAATCGGGTCCACCATGTAAACTTTGGGCAAATTGGTTACTTTGCCCCTCCACCTCCTATCGGCCGGGCTCCTCCCGTCAACCAACAAGGATCGAACGACACCAAGTTGGCCAAATCAGGTCCACCCTGTAAGCATTGAACAAACTGCTTACTTTGCCAAGTGTTGGTTGATTGCCTAAAACGAGAGACCTGGTGATAAAACTTACCCCAAGTTGCGCTTAAGTGAAAAGTTTTGTTTCGGTTGTGGTTCTTGAAATTCTAACCCCAATTGTCATGTGCTTTTGTGACATTTGCTCCAAATCTACAAGATGTAAACACTTTCTCACTATGTTTATTGTGAAAGTGATGTTTTCTTTTCATATATCATAGGATGACGGACTGGATGTTTTTGTTTTGTTCTTGTGTTGCAGTTGATATGGTTACCTTGGGCGCAACAGAAGATTTTCTAGGACTTGCAACGGGCGCAATGAGTGTTAGAAAATGAAGATGGAACAGTCGGAAATTTACGGCTGTTCTTATACTGTATGTTGAGTTGACTCTGCGTATGTCACACCGTCATTACAGGATTTTGTACAATTTCAGGTGAACTGTTCAGTTAATCAGTGGCATCTCGCAAAAAAAACAGTGGCGAAAAAACGTAGACTATAATATTGATTATTATCTTTTTTGGTAATGAGTTCGAACAACCGTGTCACCTCTATTGGTATGTGTCACACCGATAAAACATGGACAAGGATTCCCCGCGTCAGGCCCACACCAATACAATTCTTTTATATGTAATGACATCGAAAAAGCTTGAAACCTAAAGTTAATTATGTCGGCTCGAGCAACTATCGGGTCTAAAGATAAACCTCCATAAAAGTAAATTGTTTTGTTTTGGTGAGACTCACCAAAATGCCTCGCTGTATCCTGACTTATTCAGGTGCGAGCAAGGTCGGTTTCCTATTAAGTATTTGGGTATTCCGATTGATTATCGGAGGCTCGCAAATGCTGAATGGAAACTGGTGGAGGAGAGACTTCAACTTCGGTTAAATAGCTGGCAAGACAAACTATTATCCTTGGGAGGAAGATTGGTTCTCATTAATTAAGTACTAACTAACATGGTACTTTATATGATATCATTCTTCCAACTCCCAAAAGGAGTCTTGAAATGTTTGGTTACTTCCGATCAAGATTCTTTTGCTAAGGTGATAGTGAGAAAATAAAATATCGATTGGCTAAATGGAGTGTGGTTTGCCATCCCAAAGACCAAGAAGGACTCAGATTTCATGACCTTGAGGTCAAGAATAGGGCCCTTCTTGGTAAATGGATCTTCAAGCTTCTAGCTGAAGAAGGGGTTTTGCAAACCCTTCCTAGGAGGGAGTACGTGGGCTCACAAGCGTTATCTCAGGTTCTTTGGAAACCTGGTGATTCACACTTCTAGGCTGGCCTTATGGCCACGAAGAAGTTCTTCTTCCCACATGGGCCGGGGTCTTTCTCAATCAAAGATGGTTCAAAAATTAGGTTACGGGTGTTGGATGTATGCCCAAAAGGCAATAAAGTTTAACATCTGATTCATAATTATGCTTCATGATTCTATGTTATAACTGCGGTGACTACTGAATATGTGATTCAGAGGAAAACTCACTTGCACGTGTAGAGATATGAACAGAATAAAGTATACCCTAGTCTTGCCTTTTAGACTAATTCATTGATTGCTAGAGACCACGTTTTCCTGGTCTGGGACATTGTTTATGTCAGCATCAATGAGTGGCATATTGTTGGTGGAAACAATATGGCTGGGTAGCCCAAACCGTTGATGTGCTAAGTAAGATTCCAAAGTGTCTTTTTGTCCTTAGTGCAATATCGCAGATGATTGTTATATGACATGTCCGTAGACCATGAGGTTATTAGGGTTGTGTGCATTGGAGGAAATTACTTTGGTACTGTCTTAACCATGGCCGTAACTGGGTGGGAAAATGGCAGTCACTGGGTGGTTCTAAAGATGTGCATATATCCTAATGTTCCAAGATGGGAAATTACTCCTCTGTCAAAAGAGAGATACTTCCAGGGCCCACTCGGTATGTATGATGTCCAATATGTTCTACAGACAATGCATGATGAAGTTACATCATGTGGGATATCGGATTACGGGAACGAGAAAAGGAAATTTACCGGTAACGAGATAGACAGAGATATAGTGAATCAAGGATTGATTCATGGAAATATCTGGAATACTTTATCTCGGGTAATTTCAGTATCGCGAGTAATGGGAATGACAAATAAATAATCAACAGGTTCAACAGATAACATTCGCATAACGGTAGCAGTTATTCAGGTAGCCCATGTATCTGACCCTGCCTGGTGATTAGATGGAAACATCTAATTATAGCTACACGTTATCGAACCTGTAGGGTAACACACTTAAGTCAGTTCTAGTCTGTTGTGTGTATGGTTGGTCTGGATACCGAGAGAGTATCACCGGAATGGTTTCCGTGTGGTAGATAATATCTTTATCAGAGAGATTGGATTATGCAGACACTAGGTGTCTCGGAGTGATAGAAGTTGCTATCACTAGTCGGAATTTATTCCGAGGGTTTATATAAGAAGGAAATATTTATCCGGAGTATTTTGTCAGCGGACACTGGGTGTCCCGGATCATATGAAAGTGTTTTATATGATAGGTAATTAATTCAGTGAAATATTCTGTAAAAGGAAATATTCAAATAAGAATTAATTAGACAAAATATTATATAATTAAATATTAATTTATTTAATTTATAAATAATTATGAAAAATATTAAATTGGATTTTGGAGCCCACCACCAAGGGACTACCAAGTGGGCCCATGGGGCCCACAGGGTAGCCGCGCCCTGCATGGGGCGGGTGGGCCCCAAAGCCCCAGGCGCATGAAAGGGGGGAAGTTCCCCCCTTGTCGAACCCTAACTGGGCCCTAGGCCCATGGGGTGAGGCGGTTTGGGGGGGGGGGGAAACCTTGTTGGACGAGGACTCCTTCCCCCCAACCGAAATTGGAGGAGGAGTTGGACTCCAACTCCCCCTAGGGACGGCGGCCAAGGCAAGGGCTTGCCCCTTGCCCAAGCCGCCCTGCCCCTTGGCTCTCCCATATAAACCCACACCCCCTCTCCTTTGGAGACATCCAAGCAGACACAAGTTTAGAACTCTTCTAGTTGGATTAGAGGCTTGCCTCTCTCTAATTAGATTAGATCTAGATCTCTAATCTCTCTCTCCCTCCTTCTCATGTGTTGAGATCTCCACCACCATATACACCAGCGGCGAGTGCTTCAAGCATGGACGGCGAAGCCCTGCTGGACTAGAGCAGATGTATGTGTGCGAAACTCAGAGGGGTGTTCCGTTGAGAAACGGTTGACCCTCCACTCTGTTGGATCAAGGCGGGACGAGAGGGATCTAGAAGTTCTCTCGGCTAGGCCTATAGCCGAGGGAGTTCTTCCACAAGCTTCATCAACGCCGTGATCGTCATCGACATCGGCGACGACTATGTCGACTACGGCAACTACGTCGACTATGTCAACATCGTCATCGACATCTCTTCCGCTTCAACGGTGTCGGTAATGAATTTACAGTTAGATCAAATATGCTTGTCTTCTCACTTGTATCTGCATAGTAGATCTTGGCTGTTGCGTAAGTTGGCGAAATTTTTGTTTTCCATGCACGCAACCCAATACTGGGAGCATAAATGGCTAGGTCAGGTCCCGCTCCGAGAACAATATCCGGCTTTGAACAATATTGTGCCACACAAAGGCGACACGCTTGCTAAGGTGATGTGAACTTCCCTGATGTAGCCCAACATACTACAAGTGACCCAAAAGGACCAATGACAAGATCTAGAGTCAAGGCCTTACATGACAAGGTCAACTCACTCTTATCCCTTGTTGATCTAGATGATTCCATGGATGGTTTGCTACCTCAAGCTAGTGTGCTATGTATGCTCAGGAACACCTCCCATGATGATCCCCAAGGAACCCTAGAAGATGGACAAGAAGGACGCCAAGAAGAAGAAGAAGAAAAGGAGCCTTCATTCCAGGCGGCGGTACTACCGCCTAGACAGCGGTACTACCGCCCCTACCATGGTCAGGCGCCAAGAGCCACAACACCGACAGTGCCGCCACTACCTCCGCCTAAATCGGGTTCTGTCTCCATGAGCGGTACTACCGCTGCCGAGCCGGTACTACCGCTCGCCCCGACTGAAGACGCCGCCACGCCGGAACTACCGCCGCCACTACCGCCTGAAATGCCGTCTGGACCAATGAGCGGTACTACCGCCCCTGGAGCACCGGTACTACCGCCCCCGCCAACTCAAGGACTTCGCGACGCCGGCACTACCGCCCCTACCTCCGCGTAAAACAGCTTCGGCCACCATGAGCGGTACTACCGCTGTTGCACCGGTACTAGCGCCCGTGCGGAGCAAGTCAACACTTGCCCGCACCAGCGGTACTACCGTCGTGACCACAGCGGCACTACCGCTCGTGCGGGAACCAGCACGGGTTTTGAACCCTTGTAATCCACCTACCTACCCCTTTGCTACCTAGCCTATATATAGTACCTCTATGCTAGATCTAGGTCATGACTATTATGATTTGACTTTGAGCTTTGCTCCAATTTCCCCTTTGAGGAACCTCTTGCGGATTCAATCCCGAGTTGTACAAGGCCTCTTCCTTGTAATTGAGATTACTAGCCAATCTTTCCCCTTTGGAGGATTCTATTGGACTGGTGGACCTACCGGTGAAGAGAAAAGGTTTCAATCAAGAGTAAGTTTGACTTGAGATTTGAGAATCGGGGGCTACCCTCGGGGCTTGTTACCGGTTGATTATCTCTAGTAGGATTTGCTATTTACCCCGTGTTACCTTCGCCCCTCGAGTCTCCTCCGTGTGTTCTTCGTGTTCATCCCCCTTTGCCTCTCAATCTGTGAAGATCGGGCACCAAACCCCATCATATGGTATCAGTAGCCTAGGTTGCCACGGATTTGAGTCTTGTTACCACCGAAATCCACCCAATTTTTCTTTGATTTGACCTATTTTCGAAAAATCCCCGCCAAAAATAGCCTCTTTTGGATTTGAGCCGATCTATCGATTTGGTGAGTTTGGAGTAGTTTTGATCCACGGATCTGTTGCTTAAGGACCTCCTCCACCTTTGTTCAAGTCCCATAGCCCAATTTTGCTAATTTCCCACGAATTTGAGGATCTTTGTGAGTCAATTTCGGCCAAAATCGTGTTTTCGAAATCTTGGATTCCAGGCACCGGTACTACCGGCCTTGGAGCGGTACTACCGCCCGGCTCGAAAGTTGACCAAATTTTTTCAATTTTCTTCCTCTTTTTCGTTTTGGCATTTCTTCTTGGTTGTTTGAGTCCCCTGCAGTGATCTTCAACAAGCTTCCGCAGCAATCTTCATCGACAAACGACGACAACAAGCGGACTCTACAACATTCCCCATCAAGTTTCCATTGTGAGCCATTCTTCCATTTGTGTATCTATCCCATCGGACTAGTTCATTTATATTGCGGGCATTGCAATCATGTCAACATAGTGAGTGTATAGTCATCAATTTCGCAGCAGCTTAGTTAGTTTTATCTTGGTGTTTGTATATAAAAAAAATAGGTGCCAAGTTTCATCCATTACTAGTAGTATGCTGCAAGTGCTGAGTGAGAGTAATAGGTTGGAATGTATGCAAATCTAGTTGCCCTTACCCAAGGCAATTGAACTAGTGTCCTTCTTGTGGTAGTGTGACACTTGAGCAAGTAGTCTTCACTAGGTTCATCGCATAGTATCTTCGTGTTGCTCGCCCTTTGGTCACACTATCCCCATTGTATATTTTGTGTGTGTGTGTTCCCGTTGTTCCGTAACATTTGTGTGGTTGGTTTGTTCTTTTGCAATTTGGTCATTGTGGTTTGTCTACTTCTTACAACATACTTTTCTTTGGATTTGCTTACTTCCTTTTGCCACTTATACCTTCCTATAGCTCCTCATAAGTGTGTGTGTGGGTTTTGCCTTCAATTCTCTTTTCTCAAGTCAAGTCACCCTTGGTTGTGAATCATTTCTTGGATTGGCCATTGGTCCAATACTATCAAGAAGGGTAAGAAGGCATTGCACTTTGTAATCAAATTTCACCTCTCACTTGTCTTGTGAGCCATGTTTAGGGTAAGTGCAAATGGAAGCTCAAGCTCGGATGGTGATCCAAGGGAAGGAGAACATAATGACAATGGATATGTGACACATGCTGAGTTTGTGGGACTCCAACATCTTGTTTGTGACAGACTAGGACGCTATGAGCGCCGGATTCAAGCACAAGAAGCTAACTTCAATGAGCAAATGGCCAATGTGACCCAAGCACTCAACAACTTGGCCCAGCAAAGAGGTCACTCATCATCAAGCTCTCACCGCTCAAGAAGTTCATCATCACGCCAAGTTCGCCATGAGCATCATCGCCATGACCATCAAGATCATCCACGGCATGAAGATCAAGGACGGCAACGCCGTGACATGGCTCATCCCCCTCCTCATAGGGCGCATTATGAGCATGCACACCGAGAGCACCGCCGCGCAAGAACACCATCACCACCTCCTCAACATGATGCGCATCATGATCATCACCGAGCAAGGACTCCTTCACCACCGCCACAACACCATGACCGGCATGAGTACATCCCACAAGGCAATGGTGATCCGGGCACCGACGAATACTATGGCTGACGTCGCAATCACCGCCCTCCGCCTAGAGCACATGATCATCATTGGGCACATGCGCCTCAAGGCCATCCACATCATGCACATGAACACCGACGCCCTCATGAGCCGCAACAACAACATAGGGCCAATGATGGTGCTTCTAGCCAAGCACGTGAAGAACATCTTCGTCATCACATGGATGACCATGCACCTCGCCACCAACAGCGTCAACAAGATGATGACAACCTTAGCAACATCAAGGTCAACATACCCAAGTTCTTTGGCAAAAATGATCCGGAAGCCTATCTCTCTTGGGCACTCAAGGTTGACAAGATCTTTAGGTTGCACAACTACACTAGCAACAAGATGGTTGTCCTAGCATCAATGGAGTTTGAGGACTATGCACTCTTGTGGTGGGAAGAACTACAAGGTACAAGAGTGGAAAACCATCAACAACAAATCAACACTTGGGTTGAAATGAAAGAAGAGATGTACAAGCGGTTTGTGCCAAGCCATTACACTAGAGATGGGTATCTTAGATGTTCCTGGAGGTGTCAAGTGGCAAATCATTCAAATCATCAAAAGCCTCTTCCAACACACAGCTTGTAACAATGGGTATCTTAGATGTTCCTGGAGGTGTTTCATTACCTTTAACCGTACTAAAAGTTTTATCAATTTTAAGCTCATAATGAGTCTTTGGTTTTGGCACTTTAGGAACATACATAAACTTTTGCTCTCTACCCACATAAACTTTCTCCTTTTTAGACTTAAGAGAAGTAAAGGTTGAACTTAAGGTTTCAATAGCTTCCTCTAACTCATCAATTCTATGATTTTGGGTGTCATGGATATGATTATCCTCAAGAACAGTAATTCTTTCATTGATGGGTGCTATTGATTCATTAATCTTACCAGTGCAATCAAGAAAATTTGGAAAAAAATTCTCCATAGAGTCTAACTTATTTATAACATCTTCCAAGGTAATCTCAACTTTAATATCTTTAGTGGGTGGTGTTCCTACCAAACTTTCAATAATATTACAGGCTTCTAAAGCAGGAGTACCCAAGAAATTTCCACCTGTAAGAGTGTCTAGAACATACCTATACCAACTAGAGATACCAACATAAAAGTTCCTAAGGAGGATAGTGGTAGAGTGTTTCTTAGTACATCTATGATGAGCATCACTAATTCTATACCAAGCATCTTTCAAATTTTCACCTCCTAGTTGCCTAAAAGAACGAACTTCAACTTCAGGAGCATTCATTTTGAAAAACAAAATTAAACTGAATTAAACAAGTAACTAATTTTTTTTGTGTTTTTGATATAGAGAAAGCAAACAAAACAAAATAAAAATAAACTAGGCAAGACAAGTAACTAATTTTTTTGTGTTTTTGATATAGAGAAAGCAAACAAAACAAAATAAAAATAAACTAAGCAAGACAAATAACAAAGTAAAGAGATTGGGTGTGAGAGACTCCCCTTGCAGAAGCAATTCTGTTTTCCCCGGCAACGGCGCCAGAAAACGTTGTTGGTGGCTCTAGGTTAATAGTGCCAGAAACAATTGCTTGTACGTCACACGTCAGTTGGGAACCCCAAGAGGAAGGTATGATGAGTGCAGCAGTAAGTTTTCCCTCGGTATGAAACCAAGGTTTAATCGGACCAGTAGGAAAACGAGGTTTGCTTCGAAGGTGTTGGTGGAGGAGTGTAGTGCGGCGCAACACCAGGGATTCCGGTGCCAACGTGGAACCTGCACAGCACAATCAAACTACTTTGCCCCAACTTAACAGTGAGGTTGTCAATCTCACCGGCTTGCTGAAAACAAAGGGTTAAACGTATCGAATGGAAGATGATGTTTGTTTGCATAAAACAGTAGAGAACAATGATTGCAGTAGATTGTATTTCAGATGTAAAAGAATGGACCGGGGTCCACAGTTCACTAGTGGTGTCTCTCCAATAAGATAACTAACATGCTGGGTAAACAAATTACAGCTGGGCAATTGACAATTGATAAGTGCATATAACATGCATGTGTGAGCTGTGGTGTCTACTATGAGATTCATTTGGGCATTACGACAAAGTACATAGACCGCTATCCAGCATGCATCTATGCCTAAATAGTCCACTTTCCGGTTAACATCCGTACCCCTTCCAGTATTAAGTTGCAAGCAACAGACAATTGCATTAAGTAATGTGCGTAATGTAAACAATACATTCATCCTTGAATAAAGCATTGCTGTTTTACCCCTAGTGGCAACAACACATCTACAACCTTAGAACTTGCTGTCACTATCCCAGGTTAAATAGAGGTTGAACCCAACTATCATGCATAAATACCCCCTCTTGGAGTTACAAGTATTCACGTGGCCAAGGCTTCAACAAGTAACGGAGAGCATGCAAGATCACAAATGACATAGACATGATAATATAATATTCAGCTCCACATAGGTATCAATATAAGTCAGATCCCAGCAAACACAACATGTAGCATTACAATAAGATGATCTTGATCATGATAGGCAGCTCACAAGATCTAAACATGATGGCACAAGTGGAGAAGACAACCATCTAGCTACTGCTATGGACCCATAGTCCAAGGATGAACTACTCACGCATCACTCCGGAGGCGGACATGGCGATGTAGAGCCCTCCGGTGATGATTCCCCTCTCCGGCAGGGTGCCGGGAAGAGCTTCAGGAACCCCCCGAGTTAGGGTTGACGACGGCGGCGGCAGCGAATATGTTCTGGATGAAAGGCTCGGTGTTTTAGGGTTTTCGCGTCTCGGGGAATAAATAGGCGAAGGGGCGATGTCGGCGGACCCCCGAGGGGCCCAAGCCACACCCAGGCGCGGCTGTGGGCCCAGCCGCGTCACCATGTGGTTTGGCCTCCTCGTGGCTCATCTTCGTCTCTCCTTCGGACTCCGTGTACGTGCTGGAAAAATAGGGACCTGGCCTTTTGTTTCGTGCAATTCCGAGAATATTTCCAGAAGTAACTTTCTGAAACCAAAAACAGCAGAAAACAGGGAACTGGCACTGTGGCATCTTGTTAATAGGTTAGTCCCAGAAAATGCATAAAAGTGATACGAAGTGTATATAAAACATGTAGCAAATGGTATAATATAAGCATGGAACAGCAGAAATTATGGATACGTTGGAGACGTATCATGCACCAACAAGAAAGTGTTGATTGTCAATGATATGGGAGAGTATGAGTTCATGAGTGAGGATGAGTACAATGCATTGAACAAGGTTGCTACCATGCAAAGTATGGAGGAAGAGAGCAATGAGGTCTATTGTGATGGAGATAACAACCCTTCCTTAGTGGTGACAAGAGTGTTAGCCACATCTTTGCATGATGATGAAGACTAAAGGTGCAACTTGTTTCAAACAAGAGCCGGTGTCAACGGCAAGTCAATTAAGGTGATCATAGACTGTGGAAGTTGCCACAATTTGGCTAGCAAGGAGCTTTGTGACAAACTAAACTTGAAGTACAAGAAGCACCCACACCCATATCATGTCCAATGGTTGAGTGACTCCGGAACGGTGAAAGTGCAACACATGGTGCAAGTCTCCTTCAAGATTGGAGCATATGAAGACACCGTTGAGTGTGATGTGGTGCCAATGACTGTGTGTCACTTGCTTCTTGGGAGGCCATGGCAATTTGACAAGGGTGCCATCCATGATGGAAGAACTAACTACCATAGCTTCAAATGGAATAATAAGACTTATGTCCTCCGCCCCATGACACCAAGCCAAGTCATTGCGGACAATGCCAAGACTATAGCGAGAGCGCAACATGAAGCAAAACACTTCAATGATCTTCCACAACAGCCTCCTCCACAAGACAAAGCTTCTAGTGAGAAGAGTGGTGAGAGAGAGACCCACCAAAAAGTGAGTGAGAGCCAAAAGCCAAATATGAGTGAAAACACTAGAAGAGTTCCTCAAGGTTTAACCTTGCTTGCCACCAAAAGGGAGATGAGAGAGTTGAGAGAAAACCCAAACATCCTCCACTATGTCCTAATATGCAAGGGAGAGGCATCTTTGACTAACAACTTCACCAATATTCCTCCCTCTTTGATGTCTCTTTTGCAGGAATTTGAGGATGTGTTTCCACAAGATGTACCACCAGGACTTCCTCCCTTTCGCGGCATTGAGCACCGCATCGACCTCATCCCCGGCGCACCACTTCCGAACCGCGCCCCATACCGCACCAACCCCGAGGAGACCAAGGTAATTCAGCGACAAATACAAGAACTCCTCTCTATGGGTCATATTCGAGAAAGCTTGAGTCCGTGTGCCGTGCCGGTGATCCTAGTCCCCAAGTCCGACAACACCCTTTGCCTATGCATGGATTGTCATCCCATCAACGCCATCACCGTGAGGTATCGCCACCCTATCCCTCACTTGGATGATATGTTGGATGAACTTAGTGGAGCCACTATCTTTTCAAAAGTTGATCTTAAAAGTGGCTACCACCAAATAAGAATGTGTGAAGGTGATGAGTGGAAGACCGCTTTTAAAACAAAACTTGGTCTTTATGAATGGCTTGTTATGCCATTTGGTCTATCCAATGCACCTTCTACCTTCATGCGCTCATGAATCATGTGTTGAGACCTTTCATTGGAAAATTTGTTGTTGTATACTTTGATGATATCTTGATCTATAGCAAGTCTTTGGAAGAGCATACTTCTCATGTTGCTCAAGTTTTGTTGGTTCTTAGAAAAAAAAGCTTTTGCAAACCTTTCCAAGTGCACCTTTGCCACTAACAAGCTTGTTTTCTTGGGATTTGTTGTCTCTTCCAATGGACTAGAAGTTGATGAAGCCAAAATAAGTGCAATTTGTGATTGGCCATTTCCTATGTCTCTTGCCGAGTTGCGTCGTTTCATGGGCTTTGCCGGATTTTACCGCCGTTTTATTGAGAACTTTTCAACCATTGCTTGCCCCTACATGATCTTACAAGAAGAATGTTCCATTCATTTGGGGCAAAGAACAAGATTTTGCTTTCAATGAGCTTAAGGAAAATTGACCGGGTCCACTCCTTGCCCTACCCGACTTTTCGAAAACTTTTGAGATTGAATGTGATGCAAGTGGTTTGGGCATTGGAGGAGTGTTGATGCAAAATGGTAGACCTATTGCATACCATAGTGAGAAACTAGATGGAGCACGCTTGAACTACCCATTTATGATAAAGAACTCTTTGCTTTGATTCGAGTTTTGGATGTTTGGCAACATTACCTTCGTCCTAAGGAATTTGTCATCCATTCCGATCATGAGTCTTTGAAGTATTTGAAAAGTCAAACAAATTTGAACAAAAGGCATGCTAAGTGGGTTGAATTTATGGAATCCTTTCCCTATGTCATCAAGTACAAAAAGGGTAAAGAGAATGTGGTTGCGGATGCTCTATCCCGCAAGACAAACCTACTTACATGTCTTGACATTAGTGTCTTGGGTTTGGATGAGATCAAGGAGCTTTATGCTACCGACACTTTCTTTGGCGACATCTTTGCCAAGTGTTCCAAAAAAAGGAGTTGATGATTTCTATTTGCACAAAGGATTTTTGTTCAAAGCTAACAAACTTTGCGTCCCTGAGTCTTCGCTTCGTTTGTTGCTTTTGCAGGAATCACATGGAGGCACACTCATGGGACACTTTGGCCGTGACAAGACGTATGCCATGTTGGGCACCCACTACTATTGGCCCAAGATGAAGAGGATGTACATCGCCTAGTTCGCCGCTGCCCTACATGTCTCAAAGCTAAGTCATCGCTGAACTCTCATGGCCTATATACACCTTTGCCCACTCCTTATGCACCGTGGTCGGATATTTCTATGGACTTTGTGTTAGGACTTCCACGCACCAAGACAAACAAGGACTCAATCTTTGTGGTGGTGGATAGATTCTCAAAAATGGCACATTTCATTCCTTGCAATAAGACAGACGATGCTTCACATATTGCATCCTTGTTTTTCAGGGAAATCGTCCGCCTTCATGGAGTGCCAAGTACAATTGTCTCCGACCGTGACGTCAAGTTCGTGAGCTACTTTTGGAAACATTGATGGCCAAGTTGGGATCAAGCAGCTCTTCTCCACCACCTATCACCCCCAGACGGATGGCCAAACCGAAGTGGTCAATAGAAGCCTCTCCACACTACTCCGGGTGTTGATCAAGCCCAACCTCAAGAATTGGGAGGAATGCATTCCCCATGCCGAGTTCGCCTACAACCGTGCTCCACATCGCGCAACAAGACGAGTCCTTTCGAGATCGTCTATGGATTCAACCCCAAGACCGCCATCGACATACTTCGCTACCTCTCAAGAACGCACTAACATGGACTTCGACAAGCGCATCGCCTACATCAAGAACCTTCATGAAGCCACTAGGAAAGACTTGAGAGCCACTACACCAAGCATGCCACCAAGATGAACAAGAACAAGAAACCCATGATCTTCCAAGAAGGTGATCTAGTGTGGCTACATCTTCGCAAGGACCGTTCCCCGATGAGCGCAAGTCCAAGCTAGCACCAAGAGGAGATGGCCATTCAAGGTCCTCAAGCGCATCAACGACAATGCTTACAAGATCGACATCCCCAAGTCCAAGTACCTTGTCCATGACACATTCAATGTCACCGACTTGTCACCATTCCATGGTTATCCAAGTGATGAGGAAGAGCAAGAGTCGAGGATGACTCTTTCCCAAGGGGGGGAGATGATGTAGCCCAACATACTACAAGTGACCCAAAAGGACCAATCACAAGATCTAGAGTCAAGGCCTTACATGACAAGGTGAACTCACTCTTATCCCTTGTTGATCTAGATGATTCCATGGATGGTTTGCTACCTCAAGCTAGTGTGCTATGTATACTCAGGAACACCTCCCATGATGATCCCCAAGGAACCCTAGAATATGGACAAGAAGGACGCCAAGAAGAAGAAAAAGAAAAGGAGCCTTCATTCCAGGCGGCGGTACTACCGCCCGGACAGCGGTACTACCGCCCCTACCATGGTCAGGCGCCAGGAGCCACAACACCGGCAGTGCCGCCACTACCTCCGCCTAAATCAGGTTCTGTCTCCATGAGCGGTACTACCGCTGCCGAGCCGGTACTACCGCTCGCCCCGCCTGAAGACATCGCCATGCCGGAACTACTGCCGCCACTACCGCCTAAAATGTCGTCTGGACCAATGAGCGGTACTACCGCCCCTGGAGCACCGGTACTACCGCCCCCGCCAACTCAAGGCCTTCGCGACGCCGGCACTACCACCCCTACCTCCACGTAAAACAGCTTCGGCCACCATGAGCGGTACTACCGCTATTGCACCGTACTAGCGCCCGTGCGGAGCAAGTCAACACTTGCCCGCACCAGCGATACTACCGCCGTGACCACAGCTGCACTACCGCTCGTGCGGGAACCAGCACGGTTTTGAACCCTTGTAATCCACCTACCTACCCCTTTGCTACCTAGCTATATATAGTACCTCTATGCTAGATCTAGGTCATGACTATTATGATTTGACTTTGAGCTTTGCTCCAATTTCCCCTTTGAGGAACCTCTTGCGGATTCAATCCCGAGTTGTACAAGGCCTCTTCCTTGTAATTGAGATTACTAGCCAATCTTTCCCCTTTGGAGGATTCTATTGGACCGGTGGACCTACCGGTGAAGAGAAAAGGTTTCAATCAAGAGTAAGTTTGACTTGAGATTTGAGAATCGGGGGCTACCCTCGGGGCTTGTTACCGGTTGATTATCTCTAGTAGGATTTGCTATTTACCCCGTGTTACCTTCACCCCTCGAGTCTCCCCCGTGTGTTCTTCGTGTTCGTCTCGCGTTCTTCGTGTTCATCCCCCTTTGCCTCTCAATCCGTGAAGATCGGGCACCAAACCCCATCGTTCCCCACCGAATGTTTCGTTCAGGATAAGTCTATTTGGTCCTAGGCAAGCATATTGGAATGCTTTGCTACTGCGAGTCAATTATGTCCAGCTGATGCAGGGACCAGATAGATTTCAATGGAATTTAAACAAGAATGGTAAATTCTCGGTTAATTCTAAGTACAACGCGTTAATCCAACCTGATGTTCCAGTTGGTAATAATAAGAAAATTTGGAAGATGAAGATCCTGCTAAAAACTAAAGTCTTTGCGTGGTATCTTCGTCGTGGGGTAATTCTTGCTAAAGACAACCTTACTAAACGCAATTGGCACGAAAGTAAAACGTGTGTCTTTTGTCACCATGAAGAGACAATAAAACATTTATTCTTCCAGTGTAAGTTTGCTAGTTCTATATGGTCAGCCATCCAGATAGGCTCTACCTTATACCCACCACGTAGCGTTGCGAATATTTTCGGCAATTGGCTAAACGGTGTGGATTATAGGTTTAAGCTTGTTATTAGGGTGGGAGCGATTGTCGTTATTTGGTCGCTATTGCTATGTAGAAATGAGAAGGTTTTAACGATAAAAATACTTCTGTTATGCAGGTTATCTGCCGGTGCACAACTACGCTCCGTTCATGGTCGCCCCTACAACATGTGGCGCATCGGACCTGTTTTCAGCGGTTTCTACGCTGTTGGAGGCTGCAGCGAAAGGATTGTTTTCCCAGCATTGATGGAAACATAATCTCTGGATCTGCTCTCCAGCACCATAGGCGTATCTACAATTTCTCATTATGTATATAATTCGACTTTTTTTATTTTGTTGTTCTGAGACTTGTGGAGTTGTGTGCATACTAGCTATGCACAGGCCGAGTGTAATACTTCTATTTAAGTAATAAAGATCCCTTTATCGAAAAAATGCCCACACCCTTGCAAACAATGACCATGGACCGGGGTTTAGTTCGATCATGGATCCGCCCTGATGCCGGGAACGTCCTCTCCAGCAGCGGGTGGCGGACAATATTTGTGCCCATCCCGTGCAAGTTAGACCATTGCAGCGTTGTGCAACCTATTGTAGGCAACATGCTCTCCTCTTTGCAATTGGGTCAGTTGCTTGCTTGACCACTTCTGGTTAATTGTGTAATTGTGTTTCAGGCAGTCTCCAAGCATGGTGCATGATCCTTGGGCATTGGAGATTGACTTTAAAACCTCCTCCTTACTTTTGGTTTCATCTTATCACCCTCGTCAACCAACAAGGATTGAACGACACTGAGTCGGCCAAATAGGGTCCACCGTGTAAACTTTGAGCAAATTGGTTACGACGGGGCCCCTCCACCTCCCGTCAACCAACAAGGGTCAAACGGCACCGAGTCGGCCAAATCGGGTCACCCTGCAAACATTGAATAAACTGGTTACTTTGCCAAGTGTTGGTTGATTGCCTAAAACGAGAGACTTGATGATAAAACTTACCCCAGGTTGCGCTTAAGTGAAAATGTTTGTCCTGATTGTGGTTATGTGAAATTCTAACCCCAGTTGTCATGATTTTTGACGTTTGCTCCAAATCTACAAGATGTAAACATTACTCACTATGTTTATTGTGGAAGTGATGTTTTATTTTCATATATCATAGGATAATGGACTAGATGTTTTTGTTGTGTTCTTGTGGTGCAGTCGATACGGTTACCTTGGGCGCAACAGAAGATTTTCTAGGACTTGCAACGGGCGCAATGAGTGTTAGAAAATGAAGATGGAACAGTCGGAAATTTACGGCTGTTCTTATACTGTATGTTGAGTAGACTCTGCGTATGTCACACCGACACTACAGGTTTTTGTACAATTTCAGGTGAACTGTTCATTGTTTTTAGTGGAAGGTGAACTGTTCAGTTAACAGTGGCATCTCGAAATGGGCCCAACGATCTGTCTTAGAATGGGCTGAGGATAGAAATTGGGGGATCTGCCATCTAATGGCCCGTTATGAACCCATTTCGGACACCACACGCATTTACCGCTGCATGTCCTCTACTCCACCCATTTCTGCATATAAAACGTCTTCCCTTCCCAGGCTCCCACTAGTAGCTTCCAGAACCACCACCAACTCCCTCCCCAAGCCACAACCACAACCAAAACCCCAAACCCCACCCCAGCGCGCCGTCGCCACCGCGGCCGCCGCCGCCGGCCGCAATGGGGAGGGGAAATCCGGCGAAGAAGGAGAAGGCCCCCCACGAGGTCACCCTGAAGAAGGACACGGCGAAGAGGCGCGACAACTGCCTGAAAGACGGCGATGTCGGCGTGGTCCGCATCGAGCCCTGGATAGGGCGCAGCCTCGCTGTCATCCAAACCACCTTCTCCCAGGCCGACAACGCCACCACCGCGTGGCTCAACGAGATCGCCTCCCTCCTCCGCGGTGACCGCCTCCGCGCGCCCCTCGTCGTCGGCCTCGTCGCGCTCCGCGGCCGCCCGCCCACCGACTCGGACAAAGGGGCGCGCGGCAACCCGCAGCACCCCGACAACCCCATCCGCTGCATCGCTCTCTCCGTCGGTGGATCCCACGCGCTCGTCTACCAGCCCGCCTGCCTCGACTTCAGGTACACCGGCGGCCTGCTCCTCTTCAGGGACGACAACAAGATGAAGAAGCTCCGCGAGTTCCTGGCCGACAAGCGCATCGTCGTGGCCTGCCTAGGCGAGGCAAAGGTGGTGAAGAAGCTGGCGGAGGAGTGGGGCGTGCACGTGGCGCGGCCGAGGGATCTCACGGATCTGTTCGCGCACGCCTACGGGAAGGGGATCGACGTGACGCCTGAGGTGCTGCCGGGGAAGCCGCCGAAGCCGGAGACGAGCTTCGAGGGGGCCAAGAGGGCGCGGGCACATGCCGAGGTGGAGCAGCAGCTGTATGCGGAGAAGAGCAAGCCGGGGAGGTGGATCCCGAAGGTGATCGAGGGGCTGAGCATGGAGTACATGGCGCGGGTGGCTCTGGGCGAGGACATGCGGCTGGCGCCGTGGCCCGCGAAGCTGGTCGACGCGGACTGGGGCCGCGACGACCTGGGCAACGACGACTGGATGTACGCGACGCGCGACGCCTACCTCTGCTTCGACATCGCCGCCCACTGCCTCCCGAAGATCGGCGAGCCCGTTGCCTGAGATCGTTCGAAGCCGCAACCTGCAAGTACGTTCCGTCTCTCTCGCGATCGACTATGGACATGCTGGTGACTCGATGATCTACATACATCTCACGTACTCGTTGGCACTATCTGAACTTGGCGACAACTGTTTGGTTTCAATGCTTGGGTTGAATCCGTGTGCCGATTGATGCTGCGTCAGTTACTCTTGTAGTATTCCGTTACACAATTAGTACTGTTTCTTCTTCTTATGGCCGGAATTAATGGTACAATGGTACACCAGTTAGTATGAACTATGAAGGGATGGAATGCTGTCGGTGATGCTTGATTGAAATGGATCGGTATGCAGTTTGATCTGATATGTGGGTAGTCTTTGGTTCGATATACACTATCTTTGATTCTGTGTTGCTCATTTCCTCTCGAATCAATACTTGCTTCCTGATCCATTTTGATTTACTGTCAATCGACCTGTGTGGTGTGGAACTGTGAGTTTTACTGATTATGTCATCCATGATGGCATTTGATCCCTTACTGCTTCAGCTTTATCATAGAAGTAGACGTGCATTTACCTCTCTTGAGGCCTCATCATTGATCAGTACCCATTTTAGTTAAATTCATGGGATGTGATTTCAGTATTGATACCATCAACATTAAGTGCTAGATCCGGTAAGAGGTGTCCATGAATGATCTTCTTTGTTCGATATGATCAGATATTCAGATTAGTCAATGGCATCAAGTGCTCATGTGTTACCTAGATGTGCTCTTCAGTACGAAGTAGCATATGTTTTGGTGTGCATAGTTTCTCTATTGTGCTTGCAGTAAGACCCAGCATGAAGCTAATCGAGTCTATGATATGTTATATTTGATTGCTGTTTTGAACCTACATTGGGGTACCTGTTATGATCAGATATTCAGATAAATGAATGGCCTGAAGTGCTACCTAGATGTGCTCTTGCAATTTGTAGTAGCATTTGTCTTGGTGTGCATAGCTTTAAGTCTGAGCATGAAGCTAATTAAGTCTATGATATGCTATATTTGGTTGTTGTTTTGAACCTATATTGGGCTACCTAGAATCGTGCTACTGGTAGTATTCCATTACACAATTAGTACTGTTTCTTCTTCTTATGGCCGGAATGGTACATTGGTACACCAGTTAGTATGAACTACGAAGGGATGGAATGCTGTTGGTGATGCATGCTTGATTGAAATGGATCGGTATGGAGTTTGATCTGATATGTGGGTAGTCTTTGGTTCGATATACACTATCTTTGATTCTATGTTGCTCATTTCCTCTCGTTTCAATACTTGCTTTTTACTGTCAATCGACCTGTGTGGTGTGGAACTGCGAGTTTTACTGATTATGTCATCCATGATGGCATTTGATCCCTGACTGCTTCAGGTTTATCATGAAAGTAGACGTGCATTTACCTCCCTTGAGGCCTGATCATTGACCAATACCCATTTTAGTTAAATTCATGGGATGTGATTTCAATTTCAGTATTGGTACCATCAACATTAAGTACTAGATCTGGTAAGCGGTGTTGGTGAATGATCTTCTTTGTTCCATATGATCAGATATTCAGATTAGTCAATGGCATCAAGTGCTCATGTGTTACCTAGATGTGCTCTTCAGTACGAAGTAACATATGTTTTGGTGTGCATATTTTCTCTGTTGTGCTTGCAGTAAGACTCAGCATGAAGCTAATCGAGTCTATCATATGTTATATTTGATCGCTGTTTTGAACCAACATTGGGGCACCTGTTATGATCAGATATTCAGATTAATGAATTGCATGAATTGAAGTGCTACCTAGATGTGCTTTTGCAATATGTAGTAGAATTTGTCTTGGTGTGCAGAGCTTCTCTGTTGTACACGTAAGGCTCAGCATGAAGCTAATTAAGTCTATGATATGCTATATTTGGTTGTTGTTTTGAACCTACATTGGGGCACCTAGAATTGTGCTACTGGCAGTTGATGGATGCATGTGTGCCCGTCCAATTTCTTGTCCGATGCTGTCATGATCTGAATTATTGTTGAGCGAATGTATTTAAAGTGTGATCGGATGCAGTTGTGCAATAAAAATTCTGATTGAATATACATCTGTGGCACATGGAATTGTGCTATTACTAGTTGATGCCTTGATGGATGTATGTGTTGGTTCTTCTGATTTCTCGTTCTGATGCATGCTATGATGCCATGCTCTGAGTTACTGTTTAGCGAATGTATTACAAGTGTTTTTTTTACAAGTGTGATCGGTTGCACACTTGCACTTGTGCAATCCAAAGATCTGATTGAATAGGTGTCAAAGTGTGTTAGGCATTTTGCTGGCAGCTGTTAGATCCTGGCAGATACGATCCGAACTTGGCCACACCTATTTGGGTTTAGCTTGTTCTGTGTTTAGTGTAGTAGAGTAGTGGTTGTAAGTGACGGATTGCTGCTGGTGATACTTGGCTGTTATCTCTGTTGCAAAATATGGTATGTTTGGGTCTATTCAGTCATTTCCTCCATTTTTCGGAAGATGATTTCATCTCTGATTCAATCATACGCCGTAGTAGTGGATTGTTGGCAGCTATATCCTCCATTGTCTTGAAGATGATTTCATCTCTAGTCATACGTAGTTCTGGAATACTAGCTACGTTGAGCCAGATAAAGGTTTACACTTTTACACACTTTACTTCATTGATCCAATATTTTATTGCTAATGACAATCGACCAAAGCATGGAATGGAACTAGATTAGTCCTGAGATATTTTTGGAGGACACTGGCCGCTGAGTTGGTCTATGGAGCAACGAGTGTGTCGGTCTGCGATCTCATTCCATAAGCTGGCTTCAGCCGAACTGCAGGAGCACAGCGAACATAATGTATATCCATTTCCCAGTCAAAGAGAATGTATAGCCTAAAATTAGCAAGATACCCAGTCTAGCACGTAAGCGCATCTCCGCCGTTGCGCGTTCAATAGCGCTCCTAATAGGGTTATTGGACTCACCAGCACGAAATTCGCCCACCACCGTGCGCCTAATATTTCAAACCTTGCCGGATGGCCCAATAGAGCATCCAGCAATCCCGCTTCGCACCCTGTTCCTAGAGAGTCAAGCGGGCGCGCCGGCAACCGTGGCAACGTGTGTCACGTCTACTGACCCGCGGGCACCACACGGCGGCGACCCCAACCATTTCTTTTCTTCCCCACCGTCTCTTTCGGCCTGAACTCCTTCCCTACCTACTTGCCGCCGCCCCCCTTTCGTCATTGGTCCTCCCGCGCTCCCCCGCTCTCCCCATCGCTCTAGCTGTCGTCTCTTCTCATTCCAACAACAGTATTTGGTCGCCCCTACGCTGCCGCCGCCTCCCAGGACCTCAACGTCCTGCAATGACATCAACATGCTGCAATGCTCACCGGTTTTTAGCCGACTTGCTAAAGGTGATGCTCCACCATGCAAATACGAGATCAATGGTCATGTGTATAACAAGGGGTACTATTTAGCAGATGGTATCTATCCATGATGGTCTACATTTGTCAATACCATTTCTAATCCTCTTAATCAGAACCAATCTCCCTAAGCACAAGAGAGAGAGAGAGAGAGAGAGAGAGAGAGAGGCAATTGTAAAAATCCATCTAGGGTTACGTCCCCTCGCCGGCGACGCCGCCGGTCCGCTCCGCCTCCGGTGGCCTTAGGGCCTTCGAGGCGTGGCGGACCACGGCCTCTCGCTGACGGATCTAGCGCTAGCGGAGGGCGCATGGAGGTGTGTTTCCGGCGGATCTCGTGGGATCCAATCCGTTTTCGTGTTCGTCTGTGTGGTTGCAGGTCTGGTTCTTCTGATTTACGATTGTCATCGTTGGCAATGGTTACTACTCTGGTGCGCCGGTTCCTCGGGGCCTTAGCACGACGACTTCCCTAGCGGAGGGTGCGTGGAGGTGTGTGTCCAGCGGATCTCGTGAGATCCAGTCCGTTTTCGTCTTCGTTTGTGTGGTTGCAGGTCTGGTTCTTTTGATATACTATTGTCATCATTGGCGATGGTTACCGCTCTAGTGCGCTGGTCCCTCGAGACCTTAGCACGATGACTTCCCGTCTGTTTACTACAACAAACTCTATTACGACAAGCTTTACCCGGCTCCAGTGAGGGAGGGGTGACGACAGCGGCGCGCCTTCGGCTTCAGTGTTTTTAGTCGTCGCTAGGTGGCCTAAGACCTATTTGTATTTTTTATTACTTTTATAATTCTTTGTACCATTGTTCACGATTAATAAATTGGTTGGCCTTTCGCAAAAAAAAAATCTCATTTTGCAGCAGAACAATTTTATGTGTGCAATTTATTTATTTTGAAGGACAAGCAGCTGACCCTCCTAATTGAGTGTGCAATTTTTTTTCAATTTAAGTAAGTGTATGAATTATTTTATTATTTTCATGAACGATTTTATGTGTTCAAAAGTATATATATGATTTATTCTAGACATTGTAGATTGAATTGTCTTTATTTGAGTGTAATTTGGTTTAAATTTTATTGGGAGCGCTGATGGCGCCCAATAGGGCTGCAAACTGTGTCGCCCTCTCAATAACACTTGTCCGGCACCCTTGCCGGACGCTCTGTTGAGACTTGAGAGCGCCGGTGGAGATGCTCTAAGGCTTTGAACTCTGCTGGCTACCATGTACTATTCCTCTTTGAGGCAAACCTTGAAGCCAGTCAAATTTACATGTCGGATTACCTCTTCTTCAATATGCCACTGATTATTAGAGGACAATACGATCGAAATAGCTGCCCACACTAAAATAAAGGTGCTAAGGAACAAAGTATGGAAACTACAGTAGACTATATTCTGGAGTAGAGGTAAGAATTGAACTGCTGCTTGTGTGCAGTGGCGGCGCCAGCAGGGGGTCGAGCCTGGTCGGCCGACCCCCCTCAGATTTGGTAGAAAAAAATTAGGTACTAGGAAAAATAGGAAAAAAGAAAAGTCACACTACGCCCCCGCCCAGTCGACCCCGAGTCCCCGACCTAAACCGCCCCTGCCTCTTCTCTCCCCACCCCTGCCTCTTCTCTCCCCGCGCCGGCGCGCCGCCACACTCCGCCCCCGCCCAGTCCGCCTCACGCCGGCGTCGGCCACCGCCCTGACTCGCCCGACCGCGCCTCATCTCCCCGCGCCGCCACACTCCGCCCCCCCCCCCCCCGCCAGCCCACATCTCGTTTGCCGCCCGCTCGCCGTCGTGTGCCGAGAAGGCCGAGACCCGATGCGCCAAGAGGTTCCTGCAGACGGCGCCAGGGGGAGGAGCGGGCAGGGCTCATGGCGTCGCTCGGCTGCTCGACAAGCTCGCCGCCGTTGCGGAGAAGGTCGAGACCCGATGCGCCGAGAAGCTCCTGTATAATAGCGCCAAGGGGAAGAGCGGGCAGGGCGAGCTATACGTCGGGCGCCAGGCTTTGCTTCCTCGAAACCACGATCTGGTCAGTTCCCTTCCTAACCCTTTTTTTTTTCGATTTTGCTACTAGTATTTCTTAATAAAATGCCGCAGCTATGGTTCTGGTACTGATTTGAGGGAAAGTGGCATAAACCTAGTAATCATCTTTTACGTTCTCGCAGTATGAATGTGCGGTGAGCTGGTGCTGTAGTAGTCTAGTAGAACCACGATCAGATGGCGAGAGCACTGAATAAATGGAGCCATGCAGATATATGTAGGATTCATAGACCAACTAATTTGTGCAAGTGGCTGATTTTGCTCCCCTCAAGCTTTCTCCAGTGAATGGAAGAACCATGAATGTTTTCATATCTTAAGATACTATTGAGAATTGAAAGGTAGCATATCGCTGAAAGTTGCTGAAGTATCTATGCGTCGTCTATTGGATGGATTGTTAATTGATTTTGCTTGTAAAAAGTTGCCATACTTCTTCCTGCATTTGGTTTAGTGAAATCATTGGTATTCCAACACATCGAGATGGTTCTGAAGTAAGTGTTGTCAAAAAAAAAATTTGCCGGTGGCACACCTTTTACTGTTCGCCCCCCTCGTCTCAATTCCTGGCTCCGCCACTGCTTGTGTGGATTTTGATCCTAAAAGGGTAGCATCACCAAAGGCAGGAGATAACCAATTCTCTACCAGATAACCATTAATCACATCACATAATTCTTAATTGTATTGGACACAAGAACTCTGGTTCCTAGCTTTTATGCAAAGCAGAGAAATAAACCTGCCAAGTGAGCAATAAGCCAAAGGTAGACGAGGAAAATGAGAGGTAGATTAACTGTAATAAGGAAGCAGTGACCAAACTATATTTGCAACGATGTGACCATAACATCTCAGCATTATAAGGTGTATAAATTCTATGATAATAACAAAATCTTTTCAGGATCTGACAGTCATTTGCTATGCTTTTCGATCACTCTAGGGATTCCTCTGTTCATAGACTCTTGCTTGCATATCGAACCTAGTTGGGGGTGCGGTACAGCTTGCCGAAAACATGCAGCACGGCAACGACAGCAATAAACCCAATGCTCATGATCAGAACAGCGTTCGGGGACATCTTGCGCCCAGCAGTCTCATCGGTGTAGAACTGAAGCATTGTACTGGCGCCGCCACCACCTCCAGCAGCAGCTGCACCGCCAGCGGTCGACGCCTGCGCAAGCTTGCCGCAGCTGCTGCACTCCCTCTCGCGGGTGCATCACCATTGGCCACCATCTTGTTGAATCCCCCTGCATGGAAGTAGGAGTTCAGATCAGAAGGCTTGTAGCACTAGTATCATAAGGACCAAAAAAACATGCACAATGTTGCAATGAACAAATGTTAAGTAACCAAAAGGCAGGGTCCCGAAAGCAGAACTACAAGTTAAGGTTTCACAGTTACAAAACCATGAAAAAATCTACCATTTGTGCTGCTTTATCTAAATTTTATAACGTACTGTAGTAAGTTATTAGATAAACTCGTCATTGCCAGAGCTAAATTGACAGCCGCCCACAAACTTGTAATAATCAAAAGAATTGTGCTGAGGGGCATGGCCAAATAGCCTCTTCCCTGATTTGCTGGCCAAGTGAAACTGTAGAAAAACTAACCATCAAGACTAACGTGCAGAACAAAATCTTACACGCAAAGAGTAAGATATATGATGTGACAAAGGAAGATCATAAGAGCGTCATGAATTTCAATTACAAGGCGGTTAAGTAAAGATCTAATCGTATACAGACGGGCCGACGCAAGGATCAGGAGGAAGATTTCTCCTGATAAATCATCCCAACTCAGAATCTACGGACGAACATGCGATCGCAATGGAACACGAACGTAATCGACGCCAAATTTTCACAACGCAATAACCATGCAGCCACCAGATCAAACATCCAATCTGGAACCTAAAACGCATCCCCAGATCTGAATCCTCGGCGACACGGACCTATTCAGCCGAGGCAATCTAACGGAAACATAGAGAGCGTCTGT
This sequence comes from Poa pratensis, assembly GCA_947311845.1. Taxonomy (NCBI): domain Eukaryota; kingdom Viridiplantae; phylum Streptophyta; class Magnoliopsida; order Poales; family Poaceae; genus Poa; species Poa pratensis. Next base: position 6,159,798 of record CAMZMU010000056.1, on the reverse strand, counting down.
TCTCTCCGGAAACACAAGGCGTGGGATCAAGGACGGTCTGCTCAGAAGAGAAAAAAGATGAGATAGGGAGGAAGATCGCTCGCACCGATGAATTCGCCCTCGCCGATCTCTGCCCTCGTCTGCAACCAGGCGCCGTAAATCCAAGTGCGGAATGCTTTCTCCCCGCCGTGCGTGTGCCCCCGATATCTATGCACCCTATTCGGGTCGGGTCCGGTCTGCTCGGTGCTTGACGTGGTCCGCGCGATCTGATTGTACGGGACACGTCCCGAGCCATCAATCTGGGCCGTTCGTTCTGTTATCGGGTCTTAGGTTTATCCTGGGCCACCCGACAAGATGTTAACTGAAAAGGTTGCTTCCTTCTCATGGAAAGGTAAAGATTTCCGTTCATCGCGTGTGCCGTGGCACACGTCTGACTGGCGAAACTAATCCATCTCACCAGCTAGAAAACGTGACTTTTCCGGGGAGCTCCTATACAAAGGGTTGCAAGCGATCATCGCGCCAAAGTTCCGCATAACACGAGGTTAGTTTAAAAAGAGCTAAATTTGTTGAGAGATATAATAACGAACCATGTGTATTTTGACTATGAAGCGGGGCGGATTGGGCGCCGCCCCGAAACCCTATATACAACGTCCACAGTTGTCATGGTGCAGGTTTTATTCTTTACCTGATGCCGCCACCCGCGACCAGCTTTGCAGGCGCTCTCCCCTATCCACCACCCACCATTGATCCACTAGACCACCACAGCCCTCAACCTCTCTCTAGACCCCCCCCCCCCCACACACACACACACCCCAAACCCTAAAACTCGTTGTCGACGAATCTTTCTGCACCTGAAACCCTAACTCGTTGTGGACGAGATCCCCGCACCCGACCCACCACGTTAAGTTTCGGTCCCTCCTTCTCTTTCGACGAGGTGCTCTGTCGCCATCCCTTCTTTGTCTCGCGCTCATCTTCCACTTGTACGTTAAAAAACCCGGTCATCTCCGCCGAACGGGTCGGGACTAGAGACAGGAATAGGGTACGCGTCGATCCCCTATCTGATGCAACGGGCGTCAAATAGGGATTGCCGCTCTTCCACAACTTGTTTGAAGTTTGTATAAATAACTAGAAAGATACCCCCACGCGTTGCAGGGGAACCTTAAAAAATGATGGCATAAAAGAAAAGATATTTCACGCAGGAAATGGAAAACAATTTTGAGAATATGGAGTATTTGATTAGCCACAATAGTCGAAAATCTAAATTTAATTAACATGAAATTTTTGTATATTTAACCGCTAAAAATGTGTGATGTGTGAAATTGGATGGCTAAAAGAATTTATGATGTGAATAGTTTGCATGTATGGATAAATATCATTAATATATGAAATAATATGGATAAATAAATGTCTCAATAGTGGATGATGTGGTGATGATATGGAATAAATGAATGGACAAAATAGTGAATATGTGGACACCTTGCATGTAGAGATAGATTAACTTAATACATGGTTTTGTTTATAATAAGTATTTTTTTTTGAGTGTTTATAATAAGCATAGATTTTTTTTAGAACTACACACTTTATTAATCATCGAAAGTCATAGGGATACATAGGCCATCAGGCACAAACCAAACTCTACTTCCAGAGTCCAAAGAAGAGGCAAAACGAGCGAGGTTGTGAGCCTCTTTGTTTGAGCTTCTGTACTCATGGACGAAAACTGTCTTCTGGAAGCTCAAGACGGAGCTGAACGTACCTAAGCAGGGCTTGTTCAGGCTGTCAATAACTTCCAGATAATCACTTGCTATACAAACACGTCGCTCGCCCAAATCTGAAGCAAGTGCAAGAGCTTCTTGGCAAGCCAGTGCCTCCAATATTGTTGGGTTCGACAGATCGAGAATGGTAATAGTGGAAGCTCCCATAACCCCCCCCCCCCCCCCCCCGAAGTCCTGCAAATAACACCAACTGATCCAGCAGTGGGGCAGGGTCCTGGCTGGTTGTCTCCTCGCTTCAGGCTTGTGCACTTCCAACAAGTTCAGATCAGAGATAAAACGCTGAACAAACATATGAGTGCATAGAGTTTTTTTTAGAGCAATGAGTGCATAGATGTGTAGTGTATTTAGGGGTGTAAACGGATAGGATAATTTCCGCACCGAATCCGCCACTGAATCCATTTTAAACAATCCATATCCGGTTTTAAAGAATCCGACGGATAAGGATATCCGATTCCGAACTTAACACCCGGATACGGTATAGGATATGGTATGTAAAATAACATCCGAATATGGATTATCCGAAAATTAATTAGGATTATCCGATGGTTATAATCCGAATAATCCGATTTCTACCGATATGTCTAAACTAATAGAGCATAGTTTTTAGTTAGTGAGTTGTTGAGTTCATCAGTTGAACAATAACTCACTTACATGGTTATTATACAGACTATGGAATACAACTTTGTTAGTATATTAAGTTGTTGAGCCCTTATTATGGTTTTGTGGGTTGATTATGTACATTGCGCTTACCGATCCGATTAATTTTATTTCCGCGCCGAATCCGCTCCGTTTCCGTTCCGAATCCGTGATCATATGTATCCGCCACCGAATCCGCAACCGTTTATTATCCGATCCGATCCGAATCCGAGGTAAAAATGTGGTAAAGATATGGTAGAGGCAAAATCCAATCCGATCCGTTTACATCCTTTTTTTCTATGAGAGGAATCCGTTTACATCCCTAAGGTTGTGTTTGGTAGCCCGGGTGGGCTATCTCACCTCATACGTGCTCTGTCTAGCCATATGGAGTAGATACAAGTGTGTTTTATTTGTTGTGGTTGGTAGGTTGTATGGCTGAGCTGAGCTCAGCTGATATCTTGTTTGGTATCCTGTATGACTTGAGCCATGCTCTACAAAAATAAAAAGCAATCAGGTCCCTGAGCACAAAACGAAAAAAGCAATCAGGTACCCGGATGCATTGGGCTCGGGTTCCGGCACCGGCGCCGGTTGGTGGGACGAAGGAGACGGGGGAAATGGGGAGGGGTTTCGCTAGGGGCTGGGCGCCCGACGCTCGCGTGGGACCCACGCGTGGGATTTTTCCGGGACGAGCTCGGCAGGGCTGAGGTGGGAAGCTCGATCTGAGCTTCCCAAGCGGGCAGGGCTGAGGGGCCTTTTTGCATGAGCTGGGCACTGCCCGATGGAGCCGACCCGGTCTACCAAACAGCAAAATGTGAGAGGAGGGGAGATTATCTGAGTTGCCCCGGGCTACCAAACACACCCTAAGTGTATTCGATCTGTAAATCCCTGATGCCTATAGAGTATAGACCAAGCCCAGCCCAGCCCACCTTAGCGGCCATGCACCGAGTGCGACGTCGACGTCCTAGTATTCTGTTCAAATTCAAATCCTAGTCACCAATCAGGTCCCACGCGGAGGAACCTGTCCGTCCCTCCCTCGCTCTAAAATTGACCAACGGCGACGAGACCAAAGGTGGAAGACCACATTCTCCCCCATTTCATTTGGACCCGGAGAAACCTAGAGAAAATCGATTTTCTCATATTTCCGACCAGAGAAAAGGGAATTTCTGGCCAAAGCAGGAGGAGCTAGCAGTGCTTTGATCGCACCGAGGAGGTTGGAATTTCGAGGCTGAGGGAGATTTGGCGGGAGAAGGGATCATGGATCAGATAATGGGGAAGGTAGGCGGGCTCTGGTTCAGCCAGAACGCCGGCAAGGAGATGAACAACGTCGGCGACGACATCAATGTCAGTCCCCCCTCCTCTTGTTTTTTTTCGATGTTTTTCTTTTCGGAATCGCTTTATTTTTTCGCGTGTCGGTGATCAGATCGCCGCGCAATAGACGGATCGGTCAATTTTCTGCTGTCATTATTTCATTCTAAACCTGCATATATGCATCTTTCGTGTCTCGTTCTCATGGATAAACTCCGGCTCAAGGATTGTCTTTTATGTTGCGTCTCGTCTATATCCGGTGAAACTAATGCATAGTTGTCATGTAGCTACCTTGGGCCTGGATCTTGTCGAAGGTGAGGGTATCTAGCTAGATCACGTGGATGATCCCTAGATGTTTACCTGAATTACAGAGCGTCCTTTGCACTGGCGGGTGGATTCAGCCAGCGAACTGTCTACGTAAGTAATGGAGGTGCTCTCCCTCTCCCTCTCGCGCCGCCCCCGCGCGGCGGCCGGGAGGGAAACCCTAGCCGCCGCCGCCTAGCCCTCCACCTCCCCTTCCTCCTCCCTCCCCCGCTGCCACCACGGGCGCGGCCAGGAAAAGCCTGGACGCGGCCGGCGGCGGGGGGACTTCTTCGTCCTCGAGTTTGATGGGCCGGCGCGGGTTGGTGCCGCGATCTCGGGCGTGGCGCGGCCGTCGGGCGCCACGGCGACGTCGATCTGCTTCGGCGGCGTGGCGGAAGCCGCGGATCTCCGGCCCTCGAGGCGCAGAGCGGCAGATCCGGTGGTCTGGCCCTTGCGGGCGGGCTGCGGGGTGGATCCGGGTACGGTGACGGATCTTGGGTGTGCTCGTCATGCCCGGATCTGGTCATTGCTCGAAGGATCTGAAGGTGTGGATGATGGCCGGTGAGATCCGGGCTCCGCGGTCGGAGCCGACGATGGTGCCGCCCGCGGGCGTCGTTTCCTTGTTGAAGGCGTCGTTGCTGTGATTCTCCTACCTCCCGCTCGGTTGTTCCATGGGGAAACCCAAGATCTGGTGCTACCGGATCGGACGATGGCGGCACTTTCGGTGTCGCTTTTCCCTCTTGAGGGCATCGTTTTGGAACACGTGTTGCCTGGAGTGGTCTACCGGTGGAGTGGAGCTTCACCGACCATGACGAAGACGGCTGGTCTTGGCGGCGTGGTGCAGCGGAGACTCGACGATGGTCCTGTTTGGTGGACTTGCACAGGGTGGGGGCGTTGCCTGGTGTCATGGTGGCATCGGCGGCAGGACTGGCGAGAGTCTTTGCTCCGATCGGCATGCTGAAGTTGGGTTCGAGGAAGAGGATGGAGGCGATTGCCGGAGCGTGTGCACAAGGCGCTATCTCTGAGTTAGCCAAGGAGCCGACGACGGTTGTGGCCGGGGAACAAGGCCCCGTTCACCCTGTCGTTTTGTGCTAGTTGTGGTGTTTCATCGTTGGTGGGTTCAGCTTGTATTCGTTCGTTGTAAGGCTTTTGCTAGCTATGTTGAATAAAATTAACAAAGCGGCCGTATGCATCATTTTGATGCAGAGGATGGGGTGACCCTTTTCTAAAAATAAAAAAAAAGTAATGGAGGCTAAATTGCAGGAAGCGCGATTGCTTCACCTAATCGGGGGATTTTTACACGACAATTTTTAGGTAGAAATTAAACCAGAATGACATACGGTGGCGTATTACCTACACTATCTTAAGAATGGAATGTTATGTCAGTTTTGAAACCATGCTTCCAGAATGCCAAAAAGCAACCGGACTTTCAATTTTCTTGTGTGCTGATTCAGTCAACCTTTTACTGTTTGCGCAGTCAATCTCAAGCAGCATTGGAGATGGAGCCAAATGGATGGTCAACAAAATCAAAGGTGTGGCACTCAATGGCTAGCTTTGCTGATTTTAGCAGAAGCTTCTTCTCTGTACCCATCTGAGTACTCCATTTGGTTTCAGGGAAGATGCAGAAACCGCTGCCTGAATTCCTGAAGGACTACGACCTCCCGATGGGCCTCTTCCCGCAGGACGCGACAAACTACGAATTCGACGAGGAGACGAAGAAGCTCACGGTGTACATCGCGTCGGCGTGCGAGGTCGGGTACAAGGACTCGTCGGTGCTCCGGTTCTCCACCGCCGTGACCGGCCACCTCGACAAGGGGAAGCTGTCGGAGGTGGAGGGCATGAAAACCAAGATCCTGATCTGGACCAAGGTGACCGCCGTCAGGACCGAGGACGCCAAGGTGCATTTCTCTGCCGGTCTAAACAAGACCCGGAATCGCGACGCCTACGAGGTTGTTAGGGATGGCGTTGCCATACAAAAGTTCTAGAACACATGGTTTACTTTTCGATGGTAAGCTTTGCTTTACTTGCCAGCGGGTTGCTCCTCTCTCGCCATACCAAAAACATGTCTGCATGTGCAGCTACGCTGATGTCCTTTGTGTTTTGAATGGTCAGGTGTAAATGTCTACCTTGTCTGTAAACAAACAAACCAAAACTGTAAATTAAGCAACCCATGGATTCGGGCAACAGCTGCGTGACGACTTTCGGCAGGGAATGAACATAGTAAAGTCTGATTGTTTGAAGGCACAGCGAAACTAATGAAACAACATGCATCATATTTGTACCATTCTTCCTCTTCGCTAAGGTGTTGCTGGAGTTGAACCCCATCTACACCGGATGTCAGTTCCATTCTCGCATTGAGAAATGAATAGGGGACTATTTGTGTTTGCCCCATTCGTGAAATTTCAGCTCGGGCCTCGGGGGATGCGACACCTCAGCCAGGACATACCAATTGTCGCCTTGACGCAGGCCATTGAACTGGACCTCTGTCAGCAGGTGGTGCTGCAGCCGACAATTCCCGACGCTGTATCCTGGCGATGGACTACCAATGGAAGCTACACGGCCTCTTCTCCATATGCAATTCAATTTGAAGGCTCCCAAAGATCAAATTTCCGAGAGACGATTTGGGCTAGCGATGCCCCCTGCGCTACCGTATGTTTGCATGGCTGGCTGTCCAAGGCCGGTGCCTCACCGCTTAAGCTCTCGCCAAAAGAGGGTGGCCACACAATGAAGCCTGCCCGCTATGCCTCTCTGCTGACCAAACCGCGCACCATATGCTGGTTTACTGCCCTCTATCGCTGCAGCTCTGGGGCAACGTTCTACAGGTGGCAGAGCTTTCCCCATGCGCGGCAGGAACAAACCTTTTTTTTTTTAGGAGGATCCGATACATATATTCAGAGTACCCAGTACAAATTATAAGAAAGTCCAAACAAGAAAAAGGAAATACAAAAGGACCCCTGAAACTTGCACAAAGCACCCTGAGTACACTGAGAGGAACACAATCGAATCCATCGTCTTCACCCAAGAAGCTAGCCGATGTCGCCGTCGCCGTACCTCCAGCCGCCGAGGAGAGAGCACCGCCACGAACCTTCTCCACTTGGCTAACTGAATGTCGCGCGATGTTGCCGAAACCTATGTGCAAGGCATGGACCGCGCTCAGCCAACTAACCTGGTGGACGATCTGGAAAAAGAGAAACACTCGATCTTCAACCGCCATGCCTCCCAGCTTTCGGAGATCAAGAATTTGTGGCATAACGCTGGAAGGACTAGAGCCCTTGCCCTTCTCACCAGACCAAGCGAACCTGAATGAATGCATGATTCATTGGTTCCCCTGTTTTTTTTAAGTATATAACCGTGTATTTCATTAATGTAAAAAGAGATTACAAAGTATCCTCACGAAAGTTACCAACGACATCGTGCGAAGACGACTGCCCTGAAAACTTTGCAGAAAGAATCCCAATACAAAGAAAATAACAACAAAGCACGATTTTGTACTCTGTACACACCCCTTCTATGATGAATGAAAAAGCAGCTCCCTGTTGTGTAGTCTGTAGCCTAGTTTTCTGGCAGCCCTTCTATATTCTCTGCCCTACGGCTTTTGTACTCTGTACACTTCTTCTATGATGAATGAAAAAGCAACTCCGACTGCATTTTCGTCCAAAAAAAATTCAGCTCAACAAACACACAGAGAGGCTGCAAAGGAAAAAAAACAGATATTTTTTTAGGGAAAAAAAACAGATAGTTGTACAAATAAAGATGCGCTTGCACGGCCCATACAGGCCCAACAAAGGCGCCACTAACACTGGCACTGTGGCACATCTCTGGACTCCGGAAAAACCAAACACTTCTCCCCGTCGCCCTTCCTCTCGCTCCCTCCTCTCTCCTCCTTGAGAGTCGGCGTTTTCTTCCAGATCTCGGCCCCGGCTCGCTCCCCTCTCCTCTCCGGCGGCGTTGCCGGCCGGCGTGGACGAGGAAGCGTAGCGCGGGATGTAGATATTAGGGGTAAGGCTAGCTCTAGGTTTGTTTGTGTAGGTTCGTGGTGGATGCCCGTAGTTTTTCTTTTCTTCTTCCTTTTCGGCTGGTTGCCGGCGACCCGCAGCGACGCCGGCACCGGATCTTCTCCTCTCTGTACGCCGGATCCGTGGTGGATCTTTTGCAGAGCTGGAGAGGGTCACGGCCGTTTCAATAATATCGCCTGCCGTATCGCCTGCTTTGCAGATCGAGGGATGCGGTGGTGCCCTCTTCCCCTGCCTGGCCGTGGTGGTGATGAGAGGAAGAGGAGCCGTCGATTTTCCTCTGGTTCGGCGGAGTGGGTTTCTGCTCTTTCTGCGGTGGTCAACGCCGCCGGAGGAGTTCTTCTTCAGCTGTTCTTCGAGGATTGCTTGCAGGCGTGCATGCCGGTTTTGGCCGGTGATGGCGGCCTGACCATCGGACCGAATCGGGGCGTCGCCCCCGCCGATGTGGCAACATCAGAAGCTAGATCTCGTCGTCCGCGACGGGTGACTAATGCGGCGACTTCAACGAGGAGCTGTCCTCTACAGGTTCGTTCCGGTGACAAAGCTGATGCTCTTGTCGTCTTCGATTATTTCTCTGGTGGCGCGACGGCGATGACGGCGGATCGAGCGGCGGTGGAATCAACAAGGCAGAGTTGGTCCCAGGGTCCTATTTGTAATTTTCAGAGTTGTAGGGTCCTCTCTGTAATTTGCAGAGCAGCTGTGCTGTTTCTGGATATTACCTGTAATTCTGATTTTCCTGAGTAATATATCCAGAAATTGTATCAAAAAAACATCTCTGGACTCCTTCCGCTGAAAAAAAAAGTCTGGACTCCTTCTCCCCCCAACGACGGCAACCATGTCCATCCCCGGGAACGGCCACCTCCCCGCATCCACCGTCCTCCCGGACCACTCCTCCGCCTCAGATTCCGAGGCTGAGGGCGACGCCGACTACCTCCCTCTCTCCGGCGCCGCATCGGACAGCGACACAGACACCGAGCCCGACCACGACCTTGCATCTCACCACCGCCTCGATGCGATCGACAACGGCATCTCCGCGCTGGATCTCGCTTCAGACGAAGAAGAAAGCGGCGAGGAAGACCAGAGCGTGGCGGAGGCCGAGTCCAGGGCTTCATCCGAGGACGAGCGCCGGCGACGCGCCCACCTGCCCGCGGGCGCCGCGGCTCGGATCGTGGACGCGATGCGCGGCGTGGCGTTCCCCGGCGCGCCGCCGTCGTGGGCGGGAAGCGTCCCCGACGAGCAGTGGCTAGACCGCCTCCGCTCCCTCCGCGGCGGCTCCAACTAACAGGGCGGATGGATTCTCTACCCTGCAAATCTCTGTGAGCTTGTGCTCTGGCTTGTAAGGATTCAACATTACTCTGTCGCCTTTAGTTCCAGTCGAATCGCTGCTGCATCGGAATTTCGTGCGCAGATCGTCAGCGATATGATCAGTGTAGAGCAATTGTAATCTTTGACTTCTTTTTTCACAAGCGTGCTTGTCCCTTGATTGTCCAGAGTTCAGACGATCCAGAGTTCAGACGAATCGCTCTACTGATAGGCAAGCTAATTTATTTGTGATTTTGTTATCTGTACAGTGAATTCACTTTGGCATCCGGTGCGTATACACCCGGTATTTGAAAAACATATTTAAAATGTCGAAAAAATTCAAAATAAAATTTTACGGATACGTCTTCACATTTCTCTTCTATGTCTTTCATAAAGACGTTTCACGAAAAACCTATATTTTTTATGTCCTGTGTAAAAAGACAAAAATGTCTCGTGAAAAGCCTTTTAAAATGTTGATTTACACAAGACATAAATAATGCCGATTTTGTAACATATAGGATGTTAAAATCTATGTGCACACACTTTTTCAATTTTTAGACATTTCATAATGCTTCTAAAATGCATTTTATCAAAGTGCTTTTAAAATACATTTTAAATAAACGATCATCACCGGGAGCCAAAACACCACTCTCATATTAAGAAACAAATAAAGTGGAATCAATCAACAAAACTAAGTGATCCAGTTGTTAGTAACCGGAATCATAACTCTCTTTGAACTTAAGTTTTTTCCCACTAAGAGCATCTTGTAGCAGATCCTAAAAGAGGGCAAAACATTAAAATAACCGTCTTATACGGTTTTAGATGAAAATTTTCAATTTCAGATTGCCAAAATTAGGTCGATCCTTATTTTTCTTTTACGATGAACCAAAAAACGAGTCTCACATACCCTCTGCCTCCAGTTTTGGAGGTCAATTTTTACAGTGTACCTAAAACATCTAACGGTTGGCGGGAAGGAACTTTCAGTACCAGAGTCTCCCGTCCTCGCCACCGCAGCTGCCGTGCGAGGAGTATCCCTCACCGCCGCTCCAATTCGACTATTCAAGCCATTTTTCAGTAAAATTATAGTGAAACTCGAGCTAATGAGCACCACCGTTACCCAACACCGCCAGCACACGCGCTGCGGCGAAGGCGGCAAGTCTCTCCCTCAGCGCTCCAACTCGCCTACACCTTGGCTTGCACCAATCGCTCGTTGATGTCTCTCTCAGTTGCAAATTCCAACTGCTAAGTAGTTGACTAGTTTTTACATGCTCATTTTTTCTCAGTGCACGCAGTTGCAACTCATGCGCAACTCTCAGGCCAACACGAATCATGACGCAAATCTAATGGGTAAGAGGCTCTAGCAGATCCGGTATACCCAGCAAAACTGAAAAATTAGTGAACCCTCGAAATGAGACAACATCCTCATACGTTCGGCTTTCGCGTCCTTCTTTTCATTCCCTCCATCCCTCTGAAATAATACCGCAACAGAAATTTCAGCCAACGACCCCCCCCCCCCCCCCCCATTCCATTGTCGATCGATTGTTTCCCACCCCTTTGGGAGTTCGAAGGTGGCTATTCTCTCCCTCCCCTTTTTGGCGGAGCCGTCGCCATGGATCTATTGCGGAGCTCTGCGCAAGGCCCCACAACGGTCGGAATGGGCCCTTTCACGCGTGATTGAGCCACACATTCGTCGTCGCAGCCGTTGCGCTCGCCAGCCTCGCGGATTGGGGGCCGCCCGACTATTGGGAAGATGGGACAACAGATTTGGTACCGCCTGTCCGTGGGGAAGAATGGTCGCTGATTTGAGACCTTCGTCCAACGATGCCGGAAGGTAACTTTCTTAGTTTTGTAGTTTAGAAATCGAACAATTATTTAGTTTAACGTCGACGCTGACGCGCTAGTGGAAATTGTACGGGAGATAGTCTCCAATATTATTCACTTGATCTCATTTGTATTCATGGGTGATTTTAACCATTATTTTCGTTTCAGACCATTTGTTATTTGTTTAATTATTCGTATTTACATAATTATTATAATTTGGATTATTGTTGTACTGTGTGATGCTAAAACATTAATAAGTTTGATTTATATTGTTATTGTATTGGGAATTTGTTGTTCAAAATCATAAATATGTGTTAATCCCCGAAAGCTATTTGTCACGTGGACGGAAGAGATACTCATACCGTAAAGGATTTACATTATCAATTTAGAGATCAGTTTCGTCCGAACCCGGGCGATACCACAAAACAGTTTTCAGGTATTCCAAACTGATTTTACGGTATGAGTATTTCCGAAATATCTAGATGCTCTAAGGAGACGATTCAAATTTAGTTAATTATCAGTTGATTTACAATTAGCAAAATCATTCTGAAATCATAACGAAAAGGAGCCGGGCTCATTTTGCCAAAAAAACAAAACTTGGTGGAAGGTCCTAGAACAAACTCGAGAGACATCAAAGGGAAAGAAAACTCAAAAGGTATGATTCCTGCGTGCACGCCAATCCAGGCCTCCAGCCCCCAGCCCACCAGAGTTCAAACCCCGGGTTTGACGCTGGTGTTTCTCATTTAAGGCGGAATATTCTTCAGTGGGAGGCGATGTTCCCGTCGACAGCGAGACGCCCGTGGTGATTTCGTCAATCTCAAGACTCGACCCGCCGACTCGGTCTCTCGGAAGTGCTCATAGGGGTAGGGTGTGCGTGCGTGCGTTCATAGGGTGAGTGTGTGCGCGTGTATATGAGCGCTTGCGTTGTACTGTGTTTAGAAAAAAAAAAAAGGCCTCCAGGAGAATTTCAGTCCAGTTTATTTCGAAACAGCGTGCAACCCATCACGCAACCGATACGGCGGAACATATTCGTTTTCCGTTCCGTTCCGCTCCATTCCTAAATCCCGCAGAGCGAAGGCAAAGCCCTGCTCCGTCCTCCAGGCAAGCCCCAAACCCCAACCCTAGCGAGGATTCCAAGGAGCCGGCGGCGACCACCGGAGGGGAGATGGTGTTCCTCGCGCTGCTCGTGGGGGCGGAGCTCGACGGCCTCACCAACCTGCAGCCAAGCGGCGGCGTCGACGACCGCAGCTACCCGTACTACTTCAAGGTTCGGTTTCCGATTCCGTGCTATCTCTCCCCTTCCCTCTCCATCTCTCTGATTCGGATGATTTCCTTTTTTTGCTATCGCTCCCTTTCCTCCCCGTCTCCCTGATTCGGACGATTTCCTTTTTTTTTGCGAACTCTGATTCGGGCGATTCTGATGGGGGTTGTTTGTCTTGTATCGGACCGATCGCAGCTGCGGTGCGAGAAGTGCGGGGAAACGAGTGCCAAGACCACCTGCATCTCCCTCGACGAGGTCGTCGAACTCTCCAGCGGCAAAGGCACCGCCAACCTCGTCCAGAAGGTGCCACCTTGTGTCCCTCTCAACTCATATGTGGCTTTAGCTTTCTGTCTGTGGAAAATATTGTTCGTGGCATTCTGTCGTGATGAGACTGGAACTGCGTGTTTGTGCGTTCATAGGATCGATCGGCTTGTTCCTGTGTTGTGTGTACTCTTCGCGGAACTATTAATGTTGAGATTTCCGTGTGGGGTTTGGTATCGTGTTTTTCTAGACACGATTTGGTACTGTGCTGTCTGCTTACACCGTTACAATGTCGGGTGTTATGAAGGGCCTGGTTTCTCTTTTTGTTAAAAATGGGAGATTATATTGTGTGATGGAGGTTCATATTTGTGTTTGAAGTTAAGAACAGAGGGGTGTTATCTTCTACGTTTCGTTTGCTTGGTAAGGAATCTTGTTAGCGTGTGAAGTTGGTTAAGCTCTTCTAAATCTAGGCTAATGGGTGGTGATAAATGTCCTTTTCATGTGAATTTGTAAGTGCAGACCAGGCAATTGTTGTCTCGGCACTAAATTTTATATTGGAAGCACTTTATTGACTGATAGTTGAGTTGTTTATATATGATATAAATATTCTGTCTGCATGTGAAAATAGTGAAAGTTTTCTTATGAGGTCTTCAATGCCACATCTAGCATGTAGATGTTTTGATTTCAGTTTAACAAAAGGATACCTGTATTTTGGATGAAACAATTCCAAGGTGAATTGATGTCATGAAGCGATCATATTGGCTTATTTTAGGAGGACCCTTTACATTGTTTAAAGTTAGTAGGAACTTTGACTCTGTCTCGTAAATCTTGTTTGTAGTCCATAATGTTGCACGTGTTGTCTGGGATTTTGTTATTGCTGGAAGTAGTTCTGCTACTCCTTGTGTTTCAGTGATGAGTACTGAACATTGGGTGATCTCATTTTGCTTTTATTTTCTGAATGGAAGTTGAGTTTTCAAGCTGGAAGATCTTTATTTAAACAGCACAAACACAATATATTTGCTTATTTGACAGTATGAGCCCGCATACAATTATCTCTTGCTATTTTTCTAAATGAGTCTGGGTTAGATAGATTTACTTGTTTTCTGGGTATCAACATATGTTTTCGTTTTGTTTGTTTAGTACTACCTCCGTATCAAAATATAAGATGTTTTAGACATTTATACGAGCTGAAATGAGTGAATCTACAAAGTAATATGTGTCTAGATACTTCCGTATCAGAAAAATATTAAAACATCTTATATTTTGATACGGAGGGAGTATGAACCTTCACTGAACCAGTTATTTAGTGGATAGACATAGGTCTCTCTGGTTTGGCTAGAATATTTTGAGGTATAAATCAGTAATCATTGGAAGATTTATAAATCAGTATTCATGGAAGATTTATTATGTACTTCAATGTATGGGAACTGAGGTCCTTATGTACTTTTAAATGGTTTTTAGCTTTCTTTTATAGAGCATATTATACACCTAGGAGAATCCTTTATGCTCATAGAGTGCAAGGTAACTTTGCCGCTGCCTGCTGCTCATGACGAGATGAGCGTCTTAGTTAATGTTGCCACCATGGTTTCTGTCTACATCTGAGTTGTTGCTTTACACATTACATGCTGTTAGTTTTGTGGGTACTTGATATCCATTCTGAAAAGTGAAAACTATCAAAATATGTCATAGAAATGCATAAATAATTTCTTTTTATGTTTATGCCACTGATATTTCATTTATTGATGCTATGTTTTCTTATGTACATATTATGTTATGCATTTATGTTCATGACAGATAGATCATGTTTGTACTGAGTAGGATGCAGCTCTCATGTTTGGTCACAAAAAGAATAATCGCAAGCATGATCCTGTATTAATTCATCTTCTTTGAGTGGTAGCTCTTCCCATGTGACAGTAGATCAATTATATTTCCCAGATGTCAATGGTTAATTATTTCCTGTGTGCCTTCAGCTTTTTAAATGTTAGTTATTTTAATAATGCAGCTGCAGCTGCGTGTAATATGCTAGCTGTTTTAAATGTACTATTTTTTGTATGTCCATGGCTGAAGGACAATGAGCTTTGCCAAATAAATGACTTCATATTGTTATTTTTTGATGATCAAACATGGACCAGTAGGTAGAACACTCTTTTTCATGGTATCGTTACACCTGCACCTTTGCTAGGGCAGTACTTATCTTGCACTTATCACTATCAGTATTGCGAAATCTCATTACTCTGTTGTTGTTTTCTTGGAAGCTTAAGCATTTCTTATTTTAGACTTTGAGGAGCTTCATAAGATCCATAATGCTCCATTTCAAAACAGTACTTCTGTTGCAAACCATTTCATGATTTGAGTAATTGAAACATAGTTGTCTTAATACCTGATGGAAGAGTATATTTCTGAATTGCTTTTCAAAGGCTCATTGCTGGTCTTTTCCCTTGATCTTTCTAGGGAAGGAGTACACGAGCAAAAAAACTTGTTTCAGTAGATATTTGGTCATACTGCTAGATGTCTTATCTGTACCTTGTTTGGTTTTCTTTCAGTGCAAATTCTGTGCAAGAGAGGGATCAATTGTGATGATTCCTGGGCAGGGAACACCACTGACTTCTGAGCTGAGCCAGAAAGGAGAGAAGGCTTGTCTGATGGTCTTTGAATGCAGAGGCTGTGAACCTATTGAGTTTGCTTTTGGTAATGGCTGGAAGGCTGAATCTGTAAGTATTTATGGATCTTCCACCACATTCACATGTATTAATAACCTGTATGGCTATATCGTTGTTTCAGTGTTTTTGGCGCTAGACTTCTTTTTGCATACAGCAAGTATACTGAACTAATGTAGTGGGTTTATCGCAACTATTAATTAATCTTGTCCAGACAATTCATATGCTAGAATTGCGCTCAGTATGTTGTGTTTTGTGTGATCCAAGCTTGACTAGATATTTTCACTGTTATGTACTTGTTGCTGAAGTTCCTTCTACATATTTTGTTTGTTTTTGCATCTGTTTCTTATGAATTAGTATCATATATTTCCTGAATAAAACACGAATTGATATCATGTACTCCCTCCGTTCCTGAATGTGAGGCGTATAGTTTTTTGCACGAATATTAAGACATGGGAATTTTGCCTATGGTGGACTCATTTTTCCCTGGGAAAAATTCGGAGAGAGAAGTCCCTAAAAATCACAAATTGAAAACAATCACTTAAGTCTCTCTGTTATAGATTGAAACTCATTTTTTGATGCGTAAAATTATCCATAAATCGCAATACACCCTATATTTTGGAATTTTTCTCAAAAAACTATACGCCTTACATTACGGAATGGAGGGAGTACTACATTAAAATATATCTCTGCCTGTATTGCATCTGAAAGCACATATATTCCTTGTAGTTTATGCATTGTCAGTCTTGTTCAACAAATGGAAAACAACAGCCCTTATTTTTTTCCTTTAACAAATCCATAATTTCTCTATGTTCTTCTGGAACCATTTCAAAATGTGTGTTTCTTCATATCTCGTAGTATATAAGAAATAATTCTGTTCTTTAGTGCTCTATCCCACGTGAAAAGGCACAACTTCTGATCGAACTCAGAGCTTGATCTGTAGATACTTAGTACCACTGCCTTGTGTACTGCAGATATGTTAATTTTATAATTTAAAAGGAGCACAGAAGCATTGCTTGATAGCTATATTTGACTATATATATATGTGCCTCACCCTTGCAACGTGTTTGATATGGTTTATTGGTGTTCTAACAATTTCCATATTCTTCAAGGAACATGGGACAACATTTGAGATTGATCTTTCTGAAGGAGAGTTTGATGAGTACGACGAGAACGGAGGGTGCCCTGTCGCCATATCCAAGCTGCAGTCAACATTCAAAGTGGTAAAAAACATTAATTTCTTAAATTATCAGACATGGTGCAATTCTCACTTAAGACCACACTGGAAAGTGTATCAATCATTTCTTGACATATTTGTACACGATGAAATCGCAGGTGAAGAAACAGGGATTGCATGGGAAGACCAGATATATCTAGATCCAGTATCTCTTGGGCTCTTCATACATTGGAGTCAGAGATGTATAAAGCTTATCTACAAAAACGAAACTCGCTCTTGATCTCGTAGTTGAACTAAGTTTGTACCCGTACCTGACATCGTTCTGTTGATTCCGTGGGTTTCCCGTGAATTTGGCCAAGCTTGCACCTGTTAGGAACCATCGAATGTTCTGCCTATCAGTGGTATTAAAACATGGATCCCCTATTGATCTGCCATATCGATCGTAAAACGTGTGGATGACGTTATCGTCTTACCTTTTACCATATATATATTGGATGCTCTTTTTTTTTGACACAAAAGCCCAGATCTATTAAGGAATTACACCGGTACAGACCCCCCTGAAAAAACAGGAAATTACAACCAAGTCTTGGGGAAAGACAGCCAACGCTGCCGTCGACACGCACCGAAGGCACGCCGCCGCCTTCGGAGGAGCCTGCTACGGCAAGCAGCCGGAAGTCCTTCAAGAAAGGGGCCACAAAGGCCCTACGCGCTGAAGGAGAAGCCGCCGTCTTCGAAGTCGTCGCCGGCGAAGCTCCACAAGAACCGAGCCCCTCCCCATCACAGCACCTCACAAGCTCATCACCGCCACTGGGGAAGATGACGGTGTGGAGACGACCAGCTCGAAGGACGGGACCTCCACCACACGCGGTCGACGTCGTCGTCTTGCCAACCACCTGCAAAGAGGAACAGAACTCCACTACCTCCCCGGCGAGAAAGTCGCCGGAACGGAGAAAGGAGGGGGAGCACTTATTCTTCACCACCGCCGCCATCGTCTCCGATTCGATGCCGCCGGCGAAGAACCTACTCCTACTATTCACACGCCTAACCAAGAGAGCCGAGGTTCCCCCACCCTCCCGCCGCCGGAGAGGTTAAGAACATGTGCACTGTTCAAATATTCTCGCTCTAAAACGCACTTGTACCCTGTCAAAAAAAAAACGCACTTGCACTGTAGTTTCTGATAGTCGAATATTTCAAGAATGAAAGCAATGTATAAAGGTTAATTTTGATAGATGTACTTATTTAGTGAAAGATAAGAGCGCCCTGAAATTCGAAAGATAGTTCGGAGGTTAGGAAAAATTATGCCCTGAGATTCCCAAGAATGATATATTGAGATTTTGGAGTTGTTGAAAAGTTCTCTCTTGTGGCTCCTGTTTTTCTTCCCCAGTTCTGACAGCTTGTCGTTAATCAAATATTCAAATGGTTACTGGGCACCGAACCCGTACGACACTAACATGAGAGAGTGAGAATTTCTCAACAAAAAAAAACAGGAGAGAGAGAAAAAACGATCCTGAGTGGTGAGAAAATTACACATAACACCAATACTTTGTGATAAAGTTGCACATAACAAAGATGTTTTGTGATAAAGTTGCACATAACCCCGGTGTTTTTTTTTTTAGAGCAACCACATATTTCATTAAACGAAAATCAAGTTACAATAAGCAACATATATGGAAACTAAAAGACAAACCGGGATAAAATGATTATCCTGAATTTGCAGATAAAAACCTAAAAGATCGAGAAATACAAAACGATCCCTAGGGTTTCCTGCAACCACCGTAGCGAGCGGCCGTCGCCCAACTCTAGCGCCGAGGCGAACGCCGGAAAAGACGCCGAGCCTCCACCATTGCAAGATCCGAGAAAGCACCATCGCCAACTAGGCTTTGTGAGTCGATGAACAGGCCCGCTGCACGCAGCAAGGCACATGTCGCTGTGGCACGTCGACCGAGGGACGTCCCCGTGCTGTCTTGGACCAAGATCTGTCGCCTCCCATCGACGAAATCGGAGAGGAACGGCAGATCCACCACCTCCGGACCAGCATCCTCGCTCCAGAAGAACCACCTCGCCCCGGCCACCAGCGTCGTCGCGAATAACCACGAATGCCAGTCGCGAATAACCACGAATGCCAGCGACACAACGAGAAACTGATCTCGCCAGATCTGAAGAACGGCGAGAAAACCAAGGTACCGATCTGAAGGACCAAGCAGCACACGTTGCCATCAACTCCGAGGCGTCGCCGTGAAGGTCGCCGCCGGTGTGGGAGTGGAGTTGAGGCAGATTTATTTCCCCGGGTGCCGCTCCCACCACCCCAACGGCACGCCAAGAAAACACTAGGCAAACCCTAACTACAGGCCGGCGCCGAAGCTCCATGGTCCCCACCTCCTCGCGTCGCCGGAGTGGCCAACGGAGGAGGCAGGGACCGGTGGCGGCCGGTGTAGTCGAGCGCAGATGGGATCGCCTCCCGATCGCCTTATTTCTCTCGGGAGCGAAACGTCGTAAGTAGATTGCTAACCCCGATGTTTTGTGATAAAGTCGAACATAACACATCAAAAAAAATTCGAGGCTAACCCGACTTTTGGAATAATATGTTGCAACAAACCAAAATAGATGTTTTAGGGCCCTTAACAACGTACCTGATAAGTGGTCCATATCTATACACACTTAAAAAATGGTGATAATTAAGAAAATGGACTGCATGTTTTTTTCTAAAATTCAGATTAGCATCTAAAATATGACATATAAATATACAAAAAATAAAAGTAGCATAATATATGATAAACCTAGCCGCACAAATGGCCCGGTCACCTTATATTAGTTACTACTTCTGTGTCGTTTCAAAAAGTAAAACGTATATTTTTAGTCAAAAGTCAACTTTGACTAATCTTATGAACCAAAATATGAACATTTATGAAATTTAATAAATGTACAATGAAAATATATTCTATGGTGAGTCTATTGATAGTGATTTGGTACTTGAAATGTTCATATTTTTATCAATAAAAGGGTCAAAGTTACACTACGTTGACTTTTGACTAAAAATATACGCCTTTAAGAAATGGAGGGAGTATAATTTAAAGTTTCAAAAAAGTTTGCATCTATTTAATGATAGGTACTACAAACGTGTAAAATCTGAATATGAAATACTATATATTCTAGCATAGGCAAAAAAAAATGAGGATAGCGAACAGATTACTCAAAACTATAAAATCTCTCAAATTTTGTCATTTTTGTGTAGCCCGAATATTAAGAATTTTGGATTGAGATTTTACACGCTCGCGAGATACATCGTTGACTACCTCAAAACATTTTTTTCTGTTTCTTTTTTAAAGTTGAAAATGTAATTTTGAATTTTTCAAACTAGAGAGCTCCATGTAGCATGAGAGCCATTTGTACGCACTGTAGAAAATATAGACATGCATACAAAAATATTTGAGCATAATAATTTTTTAATTATCATATGCCATTTTTAGAACTGTCTTATTGCTGTGGTAATATGGTACGTTGTTAAGAGCCCTAAGGCATCTATTTTTTTTTTGCGAGATACAACTGACATTACAGCAAGGTTACAGAAAGGACCTTCACGAAGATCAAAATATCACTCAAGTCCTCCTGCAGAGACGAAATCGCCGACGATGAACAGCACGTTCCGGCGGCGCGCCTCCGCCGCATCCTCCATAGAACCTTGGATCGGAGGATGACCCCAGGCGAAGGGGATGTCACCGGTCCTCGAACTCCGGAGAGCCTCCATCCTGCTCCTCCGGCCACCTCGTCGACTTGCTTGACATCAGCTGGATCGAGATCTTGAACTTTGACGGGAGACGCCGCACCGAGCTCCAGAACAGGGTCCGCACACGGCGACCACTGGGGACCGCGAGCGCGAAGATGGCGGTGCTCCGCCATGAAGCTGCACCGAGCTCCACCGCCGGAGAGGTCGAACACCACCTGCAAAACCAAACACCGGCACGTCACCACCTCCAGGACGCCGCCGGCAAGGTACCTACCAGAGCCTACACTATATACACACAGGGAAACGGGGTTCCCCCACCCTCCCGCCGCCGGAGCGGCCGGCGGAGGGAAGGGGAACCGGCGGTTCACCGGCGGCGAGGTGGATCTGCTAGGAATCGCCCAAATAGTCGCCCTCTACTGTAGCGGTCGAGGAAGACGAGTCCAAGGTCGCGTCTCCTAAGGCATCTATTTGACTCGCTGCAACATATTACCCCAAAGTTGAGGTTAATTTTTGATTATGTGGTATGTGCAACCTTGTCACCAAACATTAGAGTTATGTGCAATTTTCTCCTAGGTGGCTAGAAGGTTTCTGCCTCAGGAGTTGGAGGTATAGTGGGACCCCGACCTCTCGCCGGCTGGAGGTTCACTTTTTCTTGCTCAGTCAATTTCAGTGTCTTTATGGGGTTGTGAGGTGTCGGTGATATCCGGGGGTCAGAATAAGATTCTTCCCGCCCTATCACCGCTCCAGTGGTGCGTCTAAGCCTCTAAGGTTGTACGTGCAAAACGGTTAGGCAGATGCATGTATATCTACAAATGTGCAAACAAGTCGTGCATATCATTGAAAATCGAGGAAACAGAAGACAGTAATGAAGTAAATTACTGAGCAAGTGAATGCTTCTTTTACTTACTGGAAGTCATCCCAGGCTCCCAGCCAACTGAAAACTTCATTACAAACATAGTACAATAATTTGTCTTTTAGAGGAGAGTAGTAGTTGGAATAAAAGCCGTGTGTTTCTACAGCATCCTCCCACCTCACAGAGTAGTAGTTGTAATAACATCTTATATATGGGATGGAGGGAGAAGATGTCAATGCTGAAACCAAGCAACTACGGAGTAATTTTCTTCCACGCGAACATTACAAAATTCAACTCCATAACTAAAGTTTCTCTACTCAGCCTCAACCATTTCAATATATAACTCTAAATTTCAGTCTCAGAACTCCAAACTTCAAATTCAAATCCAAACTGCGCATGCATTGCATGTCCATTGTAAACACGATATGTTTTATCTACAAAGGTGTATACCATCTCAACATTTCTTTTATATAAACAATACACTCACCATAGCAAACATGGCCACATGAAAATTGTTCTTCAAAACCAAACAAAAGTTGACATGAAAAGTCTGGAACACACTGGAAAATGTAGCTGTCATCCTCAGTTCTGATTGGTGTAGAAAACTGACGTCGGACACTGAGAAATCGCTCAATGTACAAACTTGAAATACAGGACTGCTAGGATTGCCAAGACAAGGAGGGTTATGATAAGTCCGATGATCCACTTGTTCCTATCCATCCTCCTCACCATGGCACCCATGATCTTTCTGCTCTTGCCAATGTTATCATCCACGTTGTACAACTGCAATGCCAATCAGGATTGTAGATAACTAGGTTAGAAAACGGAAGACATGAGCAGCACGAGAAATGACATGCTATAAACTGTAGTAAAAAATGTTATAATCACAGAGTGTACTGTCCCACCATCTTATTGCTTTATTCGTTTGACCATCAATTTTGTACGTGACAGTTGATACTGAAGAACAGGTTATACTATGACGTAAAGTTGAAAAATTGTATAATATGACTTACGATTTTTATCACGACAGTTGAGTATGTATGATCTTACAAACTTGCGTACTGCATGTGTTTGCTTCTTATGGTTCATGCTACCACACACGTTAGAGCATCTCCATCAACCTCCCTATCCCCTCCAGCCCTCCTATTTGTTAGCAGAAAGGGAAAAACACCAGCTCCAGCAACCTCCCTTTGCCATCCCGAGGAATCTCTCAACATTTGCGGCCCCTCTCCATCCTCCAACTACCAACCGGCAACGACAAGGGGCAGGACCCTCCATCTTGCCACCGTGGTTGACAGCTGCAGCGTGGAGTTCATTCACGAGCAGCTGGTGCACAGGGATGCCGGAGAAGATTGTAACAGCAGCAGCACCCTCAGTGCGAGCCCAGCAGAGGCGGCGGGCGGGAGCTCATTATGTGTTGCGATCTGGACAGGCAACTGCCACCTGTCAGCTGGACACGCAACCGCCACCTGTCAGCTGGACCGACTGCCACTCGATTTCGTGCAGGTTTATTTCTTCCATCATGGGACGGATAGACTGGAAGGGTAATGGCTTAAAAAATTCTTCTAAAGGTGCCGAACCTAATAGCTTGATTGATTGCTAGTCACCTTCCGTTTTTTTATGATCTCAAACATTTTTGTTTGGCTTTTCCTGCGCTATCGCGAATAGGTATGCATGCTCTTTTAAGTAGTTTATGGTTCATCTATTTAGCCGCTTGGTCGGTTGATGAACTTCACTGATATCACTAAAGATTCATATGAAGTCAGTGAAACTAAATTCGCTCTGTAACTAGATTCTGTCTGGGTTTAGTTCATTTTGTGCTTTCATCCATTGTCATTGAATTCCTTGAATTGCACAAGAAATGTGAACCTCAACTGAAGTGATCATTCTTCCTAGTTTCTTAAATATAAATATATTTTTACCTACTTGAACCGAGATCTAATTCATGTGTAAAAATCAAAATGAAATATGCCAACCTCTTTCTCCATAATTTCACTACATCAATTTGTGTCTGCCATGGATAGCCACAAGCACGAGCGAGGAATGGCAATGACAAGGTTATTTTGAAGGGGACTCCTGGCTGTTAATGTTTTCTTCCTTCTATTTGATTTCGTTACTAATCATCACATCTTACAGAGAACACTGCCTCTGGGACAGGAAGCATCTTTCCTGGTTCTTGTCTGAATAATTACATGTATGCCTTCTGTAGTATGGCTTGATGTATGAGCTGTCTTGCATAACATGTTCCCTCCCTTAATTGTACGTTGTTAGGTAGAAATGAGGCACCCTGCTTAGGCTGCGCCTCGGAAGCAGGTGGGTCAGCTCACAGGCGTGTGCTGTAACCAACCGGACACTGCCCAGTTCTCAGCTCAGTTCAATTGAGAATCAATTTAGTCGCCAGCATATGATTCGTACCATACTGTGTTGGGTGATTTTCCTGATGTAGAATGGATGTAATAGGAAGTATAGCATGAGCACAGATGGACCAAGATGTAGACCGATATTGGAGTGTAATATGGAGTCTGCTGGAGCTGAAGACTGAAGAGACATGGAGGGAATATTTTGGAGAGGATCTCCATATGGAGACATGGGAGTGGGATTTATGGAGGTTGTTGGAGATTATGTTAGGCCTGCTAAGGCACCATGAAAACATAGGGCTTCTAGAAATACAAGGCAAAAAACCCTAAGTTTTTTTTTAGATAAAAGACTTGCTGATTTGCTGCAAAGAGATATAGCACTCTACATCTAGTATACTAGCATCAAATAAAAACATCAAGACATTTTTACAAAACAGTGCAATAATCCAAAGTTACTTTGATAACCCACGAAGTCAAAATGTTCAGGTTTGCTACCCATAAAAACGTTCAGCTAAACCATTTCCATTCAAACAAGCCATTGGGGCGTATATCAGAATTGAGGAAAATTATGGGTAGGCCAACGCAACTTTTAACTTCTTTATGGATGAAAGTTATAGAGGCGCTCATAAAGCTAGTCTGACTTTGGGATATTTTCTGGACATTTCTATAAAAAAAATGTCTATAAATTACAAGAAATGCAAAAAAAGATGAATCAGTAGAACCCAAGCAACATATATACTGCAAAGAACCTGTAGCGGTGGTTAACTAGCTAAATAAGGTAGGTTCTGGTTCTGCCACTAGTAAATCAATAGTTTACACATATGAAGACGTATAATTATACATACAATCATACAAACATATTTTCTTACAATCAGACTATAACAGAAAACTTCAGCCCATTTAATATACAACACATTTAAGGTAGAGAGGCAACACATGGTTAAGGATTTTAATATGATTTCCTTTTAACAGCCTGCATATACTTTACATTACACTACAGTGTACATATATTTATGATAGAAATATGAATTACACAGAAAAAAACCAATCTTCTTAAATAGAGAAAACTAACTACTTTGGTACTGACCGTATCATTAGCATGTAAGAGAGATTGGCGCTGCTGATGCAGGTCATGCATGATGGAGACTCCAAGCTCTTCAGTCTCCAGCATAGTTCTATGGCCATCTCTGATCCTGTCAGTTGTCTTATTTTGCCTTTCTGTTGTCCTGAGCAATCTTGACCTTTGATCAGCAGATACCTACAAGTTCGATGTCCAATACATCATTGGATTTTAATGGGATACAAATTACTGATTGACAACGTTGAAGGACAAGCTGTTATAACTAAAATGTGAAGTAATGGAAGACTAAAGACAACATGCACATGTGGAAGTTCAATAACCTTGCACTTGATCAAAATACGATATTACAAGGTGATACTGATACGCTAGTTGATTGCACTTTACATTCTCAGACTTTTCTGGAAATATCACATAGAATCGTCTGGGTAGAATACACACTAAGATGTGCAGATATTAGCAATTTGAGCACAGCAAAGAAAAAGGAAAGAGAAAAATACCATCACTAGACATTCATAACAGATGGACTGGAAAAAAATGTTTTCAAATGAGATTTGTAAATTGCAAAAAAGCTAACATGAAGATCCTTTAACAGAATGGAAGATACCAGTCTATGTTATGGAACATATATTAGACAAACACACGTACTAGATGAACATCATTGGACATTTTGCACCTAAACATCCAGAGTCATATCCTCGATGAAAAAAACCACCACTCCTCACAAAATATACAAGGTATCTTGTGTCATGCAGGAAAAGTAAAGAGCAGAGACTAAGTGGTAAGTAAGTGCATCCACTAGAATAGTTGGGTCATGCCCATGGTCTAATATTATGGGTTAAAGAAAGAGAAACCTCCATCATTGTTTTCATCAACACACTTCTTTCAGCTGTAGATTGATTGATATATTGATAGAGTGAATTCTAATTCTGGGCTACACTTTCGACGCGAATTATGCCAAGCTAGCACTGACCAAACATGTATCAGTGTTTACCATTCCAAACATATACGACCAATAAAATATGGGTTTCAAAATAGAAGCTCCATGCATCACAGTGTAAGCCAAAACTCGATTGATCTCCAAATAAGGAAAGCACTCATAGATTAAGAAGAACGAACATACCACCAACGTATCTGCCATTCCAGACTCTAGCAACTCCTCCCTCGCCCCCTGTTGTCCATTGCCTGTAGTGATTCTCTTCAACGTTCCCTTGAGGTTGTTAAGATCCGACTTGTACTCCCTCAGTTTCGCCAGTAGCCCAGCCCTGACGCTCGGCTGGAGGTTCCTTGCTTCAAGATCCATCTTCCTTATCTTGAAAAAGGGAACCAAATCCAGACATTCTCAGCATGTATAATTACACAAACAGTAACCTATCACCACATGACCACAAAGTAATGCCTTATACAGCAATCATCCTTGATATACCATGAGTCAATCGAATTCCTCGGAAAATTGATTGGATTGAGATAATAGTACTGTTTTACTACTTGGTTAGGGAAGAATTAATAGGGTTACCAGTGCCTCGGCGCCATCGATGCCGGACTTGATCTCCGACGCTCTCTGCTTCAGCTTCTCTGCGTGCATACAAAAATCAATCAGAAGATTTGAGTCGAGAAAGATTTTGGACACCAAGATCGGGAGATGATTGTTCGGAGGAAGCATACCTCCGAGCAGGGAAGAGGCTGCGGTGCATTTGCGGGAGAGGGAGGCCGAGATCTCGCAGTACTGGCGCTCGTAGCCGTCGAACACCTCGCTCATCGTGGATGATTCTGGTCGCCGGCCGGCTCAAAGTCTTCCTCGCTCCGATCAGGCTGTTGAATAGAAGAGTCGGGAGAGAAGGGGAATGGGGGAGGGAGACGATTTTGATGAGCAGAAAGCCAAGAGAAGGAGCCCGTGATGGGCTAGGCGAAGCACGTATAAACCGGTCCGACCGGCCGGGGACTCCACGGTCAGGATGCAAGTGGCAGCGGCGTCTACCTCGTCTACCAAAATTAGCCTATATGGCGTATATGGATAACCACGAAAATTAAGTGGCATATGTGGCGTACCAACGAAGCCCACGAGGAGAGGAGACGGTACTGCTGCTCTTCTTCAAGGTTAGTGAAGTGGCTTCTGTTTGCTGGATCTGGTGCCAGATGCGGCTTCCCCTGTGATGGATTTATTGCGAGCTTCGACGGTGGCCGTCAATGGCTACTACGGCTCCACATCCTGCCGAAGTCGGGGCGTGTCCCCCACCGACGTTCGTTCTTCGTCGCCAAGGCCTTGCTGTGCGCAGCGAGCGGCAAATGCGGTGACCTCAACGGAACTTGTTTCCAATCGACTGGAGCAGGTGTCTCAGCGGCTGGTCCTCTTCTTCTCGGCGTCTCCGCGGGATGGCGGCGACATGGACGGCTGCGGAAAGAGAGCTGCAGAATCGCCCAGGGTTGTGTGTGTTTTTTCTTTTTTCTCAGGGTGTTTTCTGTAAAAGGGGTCTGGAAGTTTCCAGATTAGTGCCGATGTATTTCATGTATTATTAATCCAGATGCAGTTTCTCAAAAAAAAAAAAAAAACGAAGCCCACGAGCGCCAGCGGCGGAACACCAAATTTCTCATTCTCTCCCTCATCCTCTCGCACGCACGTCAGCCGTCGGACTCTGCATCTCCGCTCGCCCACCGCCTCCAGATCTGTGCGTCCCCAACATCCCTTCGCCGGACGCGCCGTCGGGATCTTCAGCGTCGACCTGCAGGGGGAGGTCGATTCAGTTGCCGGTGAGAGTTAAGACCGCGTGGATCGAACCGGGCATCAAGAGCTTGGTGCACGGCTGCTATCAGTTCAACCCAATTCGAGCACGTCACCTGTACTTCTACTACTTGCAGACGACAGGTGCATACTGCAGAAGAGGCGCCACCTCGAGCGAGAAAGAGAGTGGAAAAGTAGAGAGACGGCCATGGCGGCCGAAATCGAGCCAGCGCAAGCTCGAGGAAGATCAAACACACCAGCGTCAGCTGTCCCTAAATCAAATCCCGCCAGCGCAAGCTCGAGGACGCGGCCATGGCGGCCGAAATCGAGACAGCTCGAGCTCGTTGGCTCGGCCATGGCAGACACTGCGGATTCAGAACGATACTGCGGAAAAAGCATTGGATCTGTCAGACCACCCTGCAAATCGGACTAATTTGAGCAGTAGCTATGTTCTCGTCTCCTGTTGACCACGGTGGCTGGGCAAGAATGTGTCATGTGCGACCAAGAAATTGGTTCGCTCGGCTCCTGTTGACCAGTTTTAAAAAATGTAAAAAATGGTTTGGGCGCTAACACAACATAAATAGACGTCGTCGCAAAATTCAAGTCTAAATTTGAAACACAATATCAATAGAGAAATCACAAATTTGTTACTCCCTCTTATCCTAAAAAAGTGTTGAGAGCTGTATTATTAAGTTGTACTACCTGATTAGACTTTTCACGTGGTCAACCGAAATTGAGTGCACCAGGTGCACCAGTTTTTTGATTGCACATGATAGCTTCTCCACAATTCGACCTTGCATTACGAAATGGACTCGAGATTATTGTTCTAGTTTGGCCCTTTTTTTTACAACTTACGCTGACATGACTTTTGTCGTGGAATGTCATTAATATCGAAGGAAGCACGGCTCTCAAACTCACCCAACGTGTTTCATTATCTCGCGTTGTGAGTTTTCAAAGTTAAACTTTTAAATTTTAATTAAGTATATACAAAAATATCAACATCTATATTGTTAAGTGTATATAATATGAAAATATATTCTAATAATATTATATATTGTGAATGTTGAATATTTTTACTATATATTTGATCAACTTCGAAAAAAATAACTTTGACTATATTTAAAATGCAAGATAATTGTGAACGGAGTGAGTACATGGAATCATTAGTACCTAACGGAGTGGTATCTAACTAAAAAGGAGGTAATGTTTTTTTATAAATAGGATGGAGGGTGAGTTCCTTTCTTCTTTACTGATTTTGAATCAAAGTTGGGGGATTATCGAGCCAAGCTGGCTCGAGCCCGCCCTTCACCATACGATCTAGTTCGTGTGCAATTACATTTGCTTCCCTATGGCTCATGATCAAAGTCGGTCTTCATTAAACCAAATAATAATGATCACCAAAAATAGCCACATCCGTTCCTCATTGTCTCCACCACCTCGAGACTATCTGATTCTCTAACAATTTTATTACATCCTAGAGTTGAGCTAAAAGGATTCCATGCTCGGTGCATAGGCTCGGCTGGTAAGGCATCTTGAACAAAAATCAAGTTTGGCATTGCAAGCACCCATAAAATTACCAGTTGTATCTCAAATCACAACCCCAGTTTCAGCTCAAAGCAAATCTTCGTCAAAAGAGGCTGCTATGTTGACCTTGGCAAGTTGGCATGATCATGGCGAGGTATAGAGCAGATGAGATGCAGGCGGAGGGCACCTAGTGTTGTGTGTCCGGCGGATCTCCGGGGGATCGACCTTCATTTTTATTGGTGTGGTTGTAGATTTACCCTTTTCTTATAGGGTTCTCATTATTGGCGATGGTTGTGTGTTTGTCCTTTGAAAGCTTAGCACAACGACTTCCCGTATGACGTATGTATATTACAGCAACATCTACTACGACAAGTTTGTCCCGGTCCAATGATGGAAAGGCAAGGACGACAACGCGTTTTTGGCTCAATTCAGTGCTTGTATTCGTTGCTAGGTTTTCCAATAATCTATATGTAATTTTCCTTACTTTAAAAGGGGCAAATAGCTCCTATGCGACACATTTCCACGCAATTGGATGAAGAATGACGTGGTTGCACAAATAGCTCTCGTGCGACGCTTCTATTAGCGCAAATTGCTGTCGTGCGACATGGATTTTAAATGCAAACTGTTAGGATTATGTGAGCCTAATAGGACCCACAACTTATCCACATCAGCACAACATGTCCTCTGAGCACGGGACCCACAACTAATCCACCTCACCGCGTGGGACCCACTATTTCCCGCCCCGAGCCATCCCCGCGATCGTAGCACAAAATGGAACTTGCGCACATAGTCTTCTTATCTCGTATAGTATGTAGAAAAAATATATAAATATGATTTACATACATTTTTACGAAAAAGGCTTAAATCAAGTGAAAGACCTCGAACACTTTCAAATGAGCATAACTAATTAAAAAAATCAATAGTTAGCGAAACCTTTGCACATAGTCTTCTTATGTCATGTAGTAACGAGAAAAAAATATAGATATGATTTACATACATTTGCACGAAAATGTTTTCACTCAAATGTGATATCTCGAACAGAGTAGTATGGATTTCAAGGGAGAGAGGAGGGTTTCAGTGACTAGGGTTTAGCATAACTAATTAAAAAAATCAAAAAAATATGGAACTTGCGCATATAGTCTTGTTATATCGTATAGTAACTAGAAAAAAAATATATAATGGTTTACATACATTTTTACGAAAAAGGCTTAAATCAAGTGAGAGACCTTGAACACTTTCAAATGAGCATAACTAATTCAAAAAAAATAAAAAATAAAACCTTCGCACATAGTCTCCTTATGTCATATAGTTACGAGAAAAAATATATAGATATGGTTTACATACATTTGCACGAAAATGTGTTCACTCAAATGTGATATCTTGAACAGAGTAGTATGGATCTCAAGGGAGAGAGGAGGTGGGTTTAAATTTTTTGAAAATGAAAATTGTCAAAACCTCACCAAAGGTTCATTTTGGAGTGAATAAGATAGATTTGAGCTTAGTTTTCCATTTTTCATGTTTTAAACTTGATTTATTTGTGATTTGCAATTAAATCATTATTATTCAAAAGGAAATAAATAATATGAAGATTAATTCAATAATTAGTGAGACTTCAGAATGACACTATATAGATAGAATATGTGTCTAGGAAATTTAGTTGGCTGATTTAGACAAGGTGAAAAAAATTGTTGCTTAGAAATGGGCCGTTTACCCTACCTTTGGAGCTCATTTGAAACACAATTTTTTCATGACATAGCAAAAAGGTTCGGTTTGATGACCAAGTTAGATGAAACAAGTGCATACTAGTTTGAAATCATCCAAGCCTAGCAAAAATAGCATGTAAAGTTTGAATGTTGGTTCAAATTTGAATTTTGGTTCAATTTTGAATTCAAGTTTGAATGTAAAGTTTTATTTGTCGGAATGACACTATATAGATAGAACACAAGTCTAGGAAAATTATTTGGCTGATTTAGACAAGGTGAAACAAATACTTGCTTAGAAATGGGGCCGTTTACCCTACTTTTGGAGCTCATTTGAAACACATTTTTCAGGACTTAGCAAAAGGCCTCAGATTGATGACCAGTTAGATCAAACAAGTGCATAATAGTTTGAAATCATTGAACATCCAAGCCTAGCAGAAATATTTCTATGAAACATGCAACTCGTAACAGAAGTAACTTTTTTTAAAGGTTAAAAGAAATAAATTTGCATTTTGCACTCTGTTTGTTGTCATAACACAAGTGCCAAATTATTGCTGCACTCTGTTTGTTTTTACTCCAAAGTAAAACAAATAAAGAAGTATATGTTTGTTTTTACTCCAAACTGAACTTTGGTCTGCACTTTGTTAACTGAAGAACAAACATTGTATTAAGAACTAAACAACTTTCCAAATTGCTGCTTCGATTCAGTTAACTGAAGAACAAACACTGTCCTCCGCCCTGACAGGCCTAACTTCCCATTCTAAACAAGTAAAAGAAAAACAGAGCAATGATACAACCAAAAAATCCCCTGCGATGATATTTGCTTGCTTATGCAAATCGATCATCTGCTTAGATGTTTCTCGATCTTCTTCAGTTCCACGTTCAGTTCAGACTCCACGATCAGTTCAGCATTGCGTGCATTCCTTGTCGACACAACTCTGTCCGCCCCTTTGTCCGAGCTCCCCATAGTCTCCACAGCAATGGGTGGAAACCCCAAATTGAGCTCCCAGGTTGCGGCTCCGCTCAAATCAATGTA
The DNA here is from genome assembly GCA_947311845.1 of Poa pratensis. Taxonomy (NCBI): domain Eukaryota; kingdom Viridiplantae; phylum Streptophyta; class Magnoliopsida; order Poales; family Poaceae; genus Poa; species Poa pratensis. The sequence continues at coordinate 6,128,320 of CAMZMU010000056.1, read as the reverse complement.
GCCCTCAAACTGAAGCTTGTCAATATACACATCCATCCATTCAAAATGGTTACATTTCGAGTGGATCTGAAACAACAACATGAAACCTAGATCGTAAATTCGACGACAAAAAAATGAAATTTAGAGAATTCAGAGCAAACAGAACTGAGATCTAACCTTGCCATCCCTTCCTACCAGTTTCTTGCTCAAGCATCTCACAAACTCGCGCCCAAGATTGCCATTCGCATCGGTCGTACTGACCCACCGCTTAAGAGACTCTAGGCGTGGGCAGTCACAGCACCTTGTGAGCGGCCCTGCACCATACCATGGCCATTTTGATTGGGGGGCGGAGGAGTTAGACATCTGCGCTAGGTCGCCGGAGAAGAGAAAGATTGGGGAAAGGAGAAGCAAGCGGCAGCGGCGGGCGGGCGGGCACGGGGGCGGGTCTGTTCTAGCTGCGGTGATGTGGGCCCCACGCGGTGATGTGGTTAAGTGGTGGCTCCCGCACGCTGAAGTGATATGAGGTGGGCCCAATGTTGCTCAGATAATCCTAACAGTTAACGATCAGTGGCGTTTAAGGGCCGTGTTGGGCCTGGGCTATTTTCGTAGATACAAGCGTCGCACAAGAGCAATTCTTGCCAACGACGTCGCTGTCCATCCATTTGTAGGGAAAGACGTCGCATAGGAGCTATTTACCCCTTTAAAAGTTCTATGTACATTTATTGGCGGAAAAACCCCTGAATACTTATCCCTTCCGATTTATCGATTTTTGGGGGGAATTTCTAGTCTAGGGTATTACAGGTTAGACCCGAAGGGATTTTTCTTTGGAGTTTTCACGAGTAGGCTATAGGAAAAATTGTACTGTGTTAAATTTCCTTGAACCAAAGAGCCCCTAATCGTCCAAGAGATTCTTTACAAGGACATTAAAGTGTGATTGTGTTACTTGAGGCACACAGTCAAAGGCAAATTCGCCACTTGAGACACGTCGCACACCTTGACGAGGGCATTAACACATCATCAAGTTATTCATCTATCATATAAAAGTCCACTATTCTGACATGAATTACAAGGTACAAAGTGCCCAAGTTAAGCTGTCAAATGGCATGTACATCAACATCTCAAATCTCCACGTGTGGTACTAATCAAAACTGCTGATATCATCCTAGGTCCCACTCCAAATCATAAACCCTATTTCACTGTCAGCTTATAGATCCAGTCTAACTTGCTAGCCTTTGTTATTACTACAACTCAAGTCATAAGACTGATGATGGAGTTCGGTAAGAATGCAGTTTACTGCCGAAACATAACTGCAGACACCACAGAGCTTTGTTGAGCCAACCTGCAATAAGGTGTGGGATGCCATATATACAGAATTCACTTTACAAGATCATCCCACCCTCCTAATTTTGTAGAACAAAGGCAAAACCATGAAACGTCGCCTCAGACCATACGAAAATGGTAGGGTATTGATGTAGCCCAACCTACGGCTCCTACAACAAGTGGCCCAATGACAAGAGCAAGAGTCAAAGCTCTCCATGATAAGGTGAATTCACTCCTATCTATGTGTGACCTCGACACTACTTTGAATGGGTTGCTACTTCATTCGGATACTTTGTGCATACTCAGGAACCACCTTGATGACGACCCACAATGGAGTGGAGAAGATGACCGAGAAGACCCAAGAAGATGGCCAAGAGATGACGCAAGACGATGGAGAAGAAGCGGAGAAGACTGAAGAACCGGCCTCCCAGCCGGCCTGGGCCGGTTTCACGGCCGGTTTGCATCCCGACACAACCGGCCTCCAGGCCGGCCTAGACCGGGCCACAGGCCGGCCCATATCCCGACGCAACCGGTCTCCCAGCCGGCCTAGGCCGGACCCAGGGTCGGGCACCCGCCCGAGGCAACCGGCCTCCCAGCCGGTCTGGGCCGGCCCCAGGTCCGGGCGTGCTCCTGCCCCGGACAGCCTCCAGCCGGTCGCTGAACCGGCCCCCAGTCCGGCCTCCACGCCGGTTTAGGCCGGATCCCAGGCCGGTTTACCTGAGACTTCAGCCTGCGCGCTTGACGGGCCCGTGTGGCCTTGTACCTCCCACCTTTTCACCTACTTCGTGACTTAGACTATAAATAGACCCTTCCCCTCCAGATCTAGGGTTAGACTATGATTTGGAAATAAAGTAGAACCTTGCTCCTTCTTCTCAAAGTGTCTCTTTCCTCCTATGGAGATGAATCAAGGCCTCCCCTTGTGGAGATGAACCAAGGCCTCCCCTTGTGGAGAAGATCCCTGCGTGGATACCAAGGCTTCCGCTTGTAGTTGCGATTACTTGCTAATCTTCCCTCTTTGAGGGCTAGATTGGGTTGGTTGGATTGACCAATTGGACAAACAATCCTAAGAGTAAGGTGTGCTTGGGAGAGGAGAATTGGGGGCTGCCCTAGGGGATTTGTTACCAATTGAATCTTGCTGAGTTGCTACTTGCTAGTTATCTTTGATTTGAGAGTTCTCCCCTCTTCGTGTTCTTGAGTTCATCGCGTGTTCTTCGTGTTCATCGTTCCCTCCGCACAAATCCGTGAAAATCGGGACCAACCTACATCATATGGTATCAGAGCTCTAGGTTGACACGGATTTGTTTTGTGTTTCCACCAAAATCCACCAAATTTTTCTTCGTTTTTGAGAAATTCGAAAAATTTCACCAAAAATAGCCATTTTGGGATTCGAGCGATTTGGTCGATTTGATGAGTTTTTGGTAGTTTTGATCCATGGATCTGTTGCTTTAGGACCCCCTCCACCCTTGTTTGCGTTCCCTAGCCTTAATTTTGCCAATTTCCCACGAAATCGAGGTTTTCGCGTCATTTTTCCGCCCAAAATTCGCGGATTTCCGAGACCCAGCAGAGCCGGCCTCCCAGCCGGCCCAGACCGGGCCACAGGCCGGCCAGTGACCCGACGCGTCCGGCCCCCCAGCCGGCCTAGGCCGGCCCCAGGGCCGGTTTCACCAGAAAATTTTCTCTCTTCCTTTTGTTTCCTCGGTTCGTTTTGCCAATTCTCCGTTGTTGTTTGAGTCCTTTTCCGGTGTGTGCAACATCTAAAACATCGACAAGCTTCCGCAGCAACGCATCATCAACGCCAAGCAAAGACGACACCAAGGACTCGAAATTTCCCCGACATTGTAATCCGTTGTGAACCCTTCTTCCTTTCGCGTAACTTGACCTATCGGACTAGCTCTTTGATATTGCGGGTCATTGCACTTGTTGGAGTGTTTGTCTTAAAGTATTGGCAGTGTGTATCGTTAGAGATCTTGGCACTAGCAAAAGAGAAGGAATCATCGTCAAAAAGCAAAAATCAAAAAAAAAAGAGAAGAGAAAAGAAAAGAAAAGAACATGAGTAGTGCCAAGTATCATCTCTTGTAGGTTGCGACAAAGCTGAAACCGCCAAAGTGAGTGAGTGTGTAACACTTGTGCAAATCCGTTGCCCATCAAAAGCAATTGAGCTAGCGTCCCTCTTGTGTTGGGTGACATTTGAGCACGTAGTCTTCGTTAGGTTGTCTATCTTCGAGTGCTCGCCCTTTGGTCGCCCAACCCCATCATTCGCTTTTGTGTGTGTTTCTTGATACTTTGTGGTTGGAGTTTCTTTGGTAATTTGATCATTGTGGATTTTCTCTACCTTTGACAATATGCTTTTCGCCGAGTTTGCTTGATTTCCGTTGCCACTTCATACCTTCCTATCCTCATAAGTGTGTGTGTTGGGTGTTAGAACCGGATTCTCTCCTCTCAAGCCACATTATACTTGGGATATAGTTTGTCTTGGTTTTTCTTTACCACACATCTCACTTGTTTTGAGAAAATGTTTAGGGGAAGTACAAACGGAAGCTCAAGCTCGGACGATGAAATCCATGGTGGAGTTCGCGGTGATCATGGCTATGTCACACAAACGGAGTTTGTTGGTCTTCGACACTTTCTTCGTGATAACCTAGGACGCTACGAGCGCCGTCTTCAAGCTCAAGAGAACAACTTCAACGACCGCATGCATGCACAAGAAGCATCTATGGAGCGGTGACCGAAGCTCTCAACAACCTTGTGCGACAACGCGCTTCTTCACTCTCAAGCCGTACAAGAAGCACCTCAAGGTCGACACAAGCACGTCATGGACGTCATGAACCTCGACAAGAACGTCAACATGACCAAGGCGCGACGCCCATGAACGACCTCCTCCTAACGTTGAACAACCACATGATCTTCACGCGAACAATGCCAATGCGCATCAAGAACAACCTCACCAAAATGATGAACGTCACGAACGCATACCATCACCACCACCGCAACAACGTGATCGTCATGACCCATTGGCTAATGACAATGGCGTTCCGGGTGCGAATGACTTTGATGAACAAGGACGTCACCCCGTCATCCTCCAAGGCCACGTCATCAAAATCATGACAATGCGAACAATAACGAACAACCCGTTCATCAACAAGAGCACCACTCCACATGATCCTCGTCCTCGTCAAGAGCTTCCACATGATCGTCAACAACACCATCGCTCCGAGTCAAGTGATAACGAGTCAAGCCAACACAATGGTGATGGACTCAATCGAAGGAGACGTGGACGTGCATTCCCACGTGATGGACCAACGTTCACTTTGACATACCCAAGTTCTACGGCACAAGTGATCCGGAAGCTTACTTCTCATGGGTACTCAAGGTTGACAAGATCTTCCGCGTGCAACGCTTCTCCGACAACAAGAAGGTTGCCTTAGCCTCGATGGAGTTTGAAGAGTATGCCCTCTTGTGGTGGGAACAACTACAAGATGCACGCGTCGCTAACCACCAACAACCAATCGACACTTGGGTTGAAATGAAAGAAACAATGTACAAGCGCTTCGTGCCAAGCCATTACACTAGAGACTTATACAAGAAGTTGCAAGAGTTGAAGCAAGGTTGAAGTCGGTTGATGAGTACTAAGGAGATGGAAATCTCCATGATGAGAGCCAATGTCAACGAGTACGAAGAGCAATCCATGGCTCGCTTCATGAATGGCCTCAACTATCCAATCAAGAAGATGTGGAGTTCCAACCATATGCCAACTTGGTTGAGCTAGTACATCAAGCTTCCAAGGCCGAGCGCCACGTGCTTGAAGAGCTCAAATACCTCAAGACAAAGGCATTCTTCGCCAACAAGCCTCTTCGTCAACACCTACACCTTCACAAGCTCTTCCTCAAGCGAACACACGAGGTCCTCCAAGAGTCTCTACATCGACACCTCAAGCGCCTCAACCTTTCAAGAAAGTACCTCCCCTACCAAGGCGCCTCAAGGATCTTCGTCCGGCACAAGACTCTTGCAATGCTACAAGTGCGGAGGACAAGGGCACAAATCTTTTGAGTGCACCAACAAGAAGGTCATGATCATCAATGACATGGGAGAGTATGAATCTATGAGTGAAGATGAGTACAATGCTTTGAACAAGGTCGCCACAATGCAAAGTGCTCAAGAAGAAGAAAGTGAGATATATTGTGATGGCGACAACAACCCTTCCTTGGTTGTGGCAAGAGCTCTAACCACCAATGTTCAAGTGGAAGAAGACCAAAGATGCAATTTGTTTCAAACAAGAGCGGGAATCAATGGAAAGTCCATCAAGGTCATCATAGATGGTGGAAGTTGCCACAACTTAGCGAGCAAAGAACTTTGTGATAAGCTCAACTTGAAGTTCAAGAAGCACCCACATCCTTACCATGTGCAATGGTTGAGTGATACCGGAGCCGTCAAGATTCAACACATGGTGCAAGTGTCCTTCAAGATTGGAGCCTATGAAGATACGGTTGATTGTGATGTTGTGCCTATGACGTTTGTCACTTACTCTTGGCGTCCTTGGCAATTTGATAAGGGTGCTATGCATGATGGAAGGACAAATTACTATAGCTTCAAGAACAACGACAAGACCTTCGTCCTTCGTCCCATGACACCAAGTCAAGTCATCGCCGACAACGCCAAGACTATTGCAAGGGCACAACAAGATCGTTCGTCAAGTGAGATGAGTGGTGAGCGAGAGACCCACCATAAAGTGAGTGAGAGCCACAAGCCAAATGAGAGTGACACTTCAAAGAGAGTTCCCACAAAACTTACACTATTTGCCACCAAGAGAGAGATGAGGGAGTTGAGAGAGAACCCATCCACCCTCCACTATGTGCTCATATGCAAGGGTGAAGTTTCTATGACTAACACTTTCACAAACCTTCCTCCTTCTTTGTTGTCTCTTTTGAAGGACTTTGAAGATGTTTCCCTCAAGAAGTGCCACCGGGACTACCTCCTCTACGCGGAATCGAGCACCGCATCGACCTTGTTCCCGGCGCACCGCTACCAAACCGCGCTCCTTACCGCACCAACCCCGAGGAGACAAAGGAGATCGAGCGGCAAATACAAGAACTTCTTGCCATGGGACATATCCGCGAGAGCTTGAGTCCGTGCGCCGTGCCCGTCATCTTGGTACCCAAGCACGACAACACTCTTCGCCTTTGCATGGATTGTCGCCCATCAACGCCATAACCGTTCGGTATCGCCATCCTATCCCTCGACTTGATGATATGCTTGATGAGCTTTGTGGTTCCGCTATATTCTCCAAAATTGATCTTAAAAGTGGATACCATCAAATAAGATGTGTGAAGGTGATGAATGGAAGACCGCATTTAAAACAAAGCTTGGTCTTTATGATGGCTGTCATGCCATTTGGTCTTTCCAATGCACCTTCTACTTTTATGCGTCTCATGAATCATGTTTTGCGTCCTTTCATTGGAAATTTGTTGTGGTATACTTTGACGACATCCTTATCTATAGCAAATCTTTGGAAGAGCACACTTCTCATGTTGCTCAAGTTTTGTTGGTTCTTCGCAATGAAAAGCTTTATGCAAATCTTTCTAAGTGCACTTTTGCCACCAACAAACTTGTTTTCTTGGGTTTTGTTGTTTCTTCGGATGGAGTCGAAGTTGATGAAGCAAAGATACAAGCAATTCGGACTTGGCCTTTTCCGATGTCACTTGAGGAGTTGAGACGTTTTCTTGGTTTTGCCGGATTTTACCGCCGTTTCATCAAGGATTTTTCCACAATTGCTTGCCCCCTCCATGAACTTACAAAGAAAATGTACCTTTCATTTGGGGCAATGCACATGATTTTGCTTTCAATGAGCTCAAACGGTTATTAACCGAAGCACCACTCCTTGCCCTTCCGGATTTCTCTAAGACATTTGAGATTGAATGCGATGCAAGTGGATTGGGCATTGGTGGAGTGCTTATGCAAAATGGTAGACCCATCGCATACCATAGTGAGAAACTAGATGGAGCTCGCTTGAATTACCCCATTTATGACAAAGAGTTATTTGCTTTGGTTCGTGTTTTGGATGTGTGGCAACATTACCTTCGTCCTAAGGAATTTGTCATTCATTCCGACCATGAATCCTTGAAATATTTGAAAAGTCAAACAAATTTGAACAAAAGACATGCTAAGTGGGTTGAGTTCATTGAGTCTTTTATTTGTAATCAAATACAAGAAAGGTAAAGACAATGTGGTCGCGGATGCTCTATCCCGCAAGGCCAACCTACTTACACGTCTTGACATTAGTGTCTTGGGTTTGGATGAGATAAAGAGTTGTATGCTACCGATGCTTTCTTTGGAGACATTTTCGCTCAATGTTCGGAGCACAAAGGAATTGGTGATTTCTATTTGCACCAAGGTTTCTTGTTTAAGGCTAACAAACTATGCATACCCGAGTCTTCGCTTCGTTTGGTCCTTTTGAAGGAATCTCATGGAGGAACTCATGGGTCACTTTGGCCGCGACAAGACCTACGCCATGCTCGCCACCAACTACTATTGGCCAAGAATGAAGCGTGATGTGGAACGCCTAGTTCGACGATGTTTACATGTCTCAAAGCTAAGTCTACTCTAAACTCTCATGGCTTATATACACCTTTGCCTATTCCACATCGCCATGGTCCGATATAGCTATGGATTTTGTCTTAGGACTCCCACGCACTAAAACAAACAAGGATTCCATCTTTGTCGTCATTGATCGATTCTCTAAAATGGCACACTTTATACCATGCAACAAGACCGACGATGCTTCACATATTGCTACTTTGTTTTTAGGGAAATCGTCCGTCTTCATGGGTGCCAAAGACCATTGTGTCGGATCGTGACGTCAAGTTCGTGAGCTATTTTTGGAAGACTTTGATGGCCAAGATGGGAATCAAGCAACTATTCTCCACCGCATACCACCCTCAAACCGATGGCCAAACCGAAGTGGTGAACCGAAGCCTATCTACACTCCTTCATGTGTTGATCAAGCCTAACTTGAAGAATTGGGAAGAGTGCATCCCACACGCCGAGTTCGCCTACAATCGAGCACTTCATCGCGCAACAAAGAGAACACCCTTCGAGATCGTCTATGGCTCCAACCCCTACACCGCACTCGACATGCTACCACTTCCACTCCGTGAACAAGTTAACATGGACTTCGACAAGCGAGCCGCTTACATGAAGAAGCTCCATGAGGAAACAAGAACTACGCTTGAGAAGCACAACAAAGACCATGCTACGAAGATGAACAAACACAAGCGCCCCATGATATTTGAAGAAGGAGACCTTGTTTGGCTACACCTTCGCAAAAATCGCTTCCCGGATGCAAGGAAGTCCAAGCTTCACCCTCGTGGAGATGGACCTTTCAAGGTTATCAAGCGCATCAACGACAATGCCTACAAGATCGACATCTCCAACTCCAAACACTTGGTCCATGACACCTTCAACGTCGCCGACCTATCGCCATACCTTGGAACATCAAGCGATGAGGATGACCAAGAGTCGAGGACGACTCTTTCCAAGGGGGGGGGGGAGATGATGTAGCCCAACCTACGGCTCCTACAACAAGTGGCCCAATGACAAGAGCAAGAGTGAAAGCTCTCCATGATAAGGTGAATTCACTCCTATCTATGTGTGACCTCGACACTCCTTTGAATGGGTTGCTACTTCATTCGGATACTTTGTGCATACTCAGGAACCACCTTGATGACGACCCACAATGGAGTGGAGAAGATGACCAAGAGAAGACCCAAGAAGATGGCCAAGAGATGACGCAAGACGATGGAGAAGAAGCGGAGAAGACTGAAGAACCGGCCTCCTAGTCGGCCTGGGCCGGTTTCACGGCCGGTTTGCTTCCCGACACAACCGGCCTCCAGGCCGGCCTAGACCGGGCCACAGGCCGGCCCATATCCCGACGCAACCGGTCTCCCAGCCGGCCTAGGCCGGACCCAGGGCCGGGCACCCGCCCCAGGCAACCGGCCTCCCAGCCGGTCTGGGGCCGGCCCCAGGTCCGGGCGTGCTCCTGCCCCGGACAGCCTCCAGCCATCGCTGAACCGGCCCCCAGTCCTCCTCCACGCCGGTTTAGGCCGGATCCCAGGCCAGTTTGCCTGAGACTTCAGCCTGCGCGCTTAACGGGCCCGTGTGGCCTTGTACCTTTCACCTACTTCGTGACTTAGACTATAAATTGACCCTTCCCCTCCAGATGTAGGGTTAGACTATGATTTGGGAACTAAAGTAGAGCCTTGCTCCTTCTTCTCAAAGTGTCTCTTTCCTCCTATGGAGATGAATCAAGGCCTCCCCTTGTGGAGATGAACCAAGGCCTCCCCTTGTGGAGAAGATCCCTTCGTGGATACCAAGGCTTCCGCTTGTAGTTGCGATTACTTGCTAATCTTCCCTCTTTGAGCGGCTAGATTGGGTTGGTTGGATTGACCAATTGGACAAACAATACTAAGAGTAAAGTGTGCTTGGGAGAGGAGAATTGGGGGCTGCCCTAGGAGATTTGTTACCAATTGAATCTTGCTGAGTTGCTACTTGCTAGTTATCTTTGATTTGAGAGTTCTCCCCTCTTCGTGTTCTTGAGTTCATCGCGTGTTCTTCGTGTTCATCGTTCCCTCCGCACAAATCCGTGAAAATCGGGACCAACCTACATCAGGTATGGCGACAGGATAGACGATATCCGGTCAAATGATATCGAGTCCTTTTTTCTGAAGATTGTTCGTTAATTAGGTATAGAGAATTGGTACACAGGCGCCATCTGGTGTCTGCTGCTCCTTCCAGATCCGGCCAGTGATCCTCAGCTTCAGCTCCTTCCGGTCGCCCCCTGAGAAGAACAATGCCATGTTCCTATGATCAGGAGGCCGTCGTGGCTGTCCCGCACCTTACGATGGTTGTCCCGGACGCTCCTTGGGGTGCCCTCCCATACCATCTTCCTGCCATTGGCACCGACCTCGAGGCTGTAACTGTAGTTCCTCGCCTCATTCTCATCCCCCATGAAACGGAGGAAGTGCAGACATAAGTACTGCCCGAAACAATGAAACACCTACTCAAAATAAACCAAACAAATGTATCAAGATTTCAAATTTATATACAAGGTTACATCGATACCAAGAACTGCTACATGTGGGGGGTGATCATGTGTCTAGTATATTGCACTAAAGTGGGACAAGAAAAAACATTTCCGCTGTAAATAGTAAATACTTACCGTCAGCATCCAGGTGGCATTTTCGACTTCTCTTGGGTTGGATTTGACGTATCTATGGTTGAATGTGCAGCCGCTGTGCATATCAACTTTGTGGTCATCCCTCAAGTGGTTAACAAGGTAAGGGATATCACCAGTCACAAAACATTCAGAACAAGCGTAGGGGCAACTATATGGTCTAAAGCTGCACAAGCTTCATGCTTTATCTTGCTGTAGTATGGGAAGATATCTGGGCACCCCAAGGTGTAGTACTTACAGGGAAGCTCAAGCGATTCGGCTACTTTCTCCAGTGCCAAACACCTGATATCACCGAGCTCTTGTCGGCAAGTAGGGCAACGATTGTGTACCCTAGCTTTGCATGTGGAACACAAAGTATGTCCATTTTGGCACTGTAAATGCAGTCAAAGAGATTAGAGCCATGTCAAAACCAGCACTACATAATACATGTAATTCTTCGTTCCACACAATTAGGTCCCTCCAACACACAGCTAGATCTGCTATTATCAATAATTTTCTCCATGTTTGTTTTCATTAACTCCGTATATGATCCCAAATTTCTTACATACATTCAGTAAGATATCAATATTTTCATTCAAATAGTCCGGTACTACATACATTTATTCAATGGAGTTCATTTGCTATTCAACTCTAACTCTGTCGACTGAAAATATTTTTTCTTTTACAACTGTGACTGATTGCATAAGTGCATATATTTCAGATTGATCAATTTTATACCACTATATTCTGGATCCACCAAAAGAAAATGGAGTTTAGATTTTAAGGTTAACTGCAGGAATTTTTTTGATTGGCCTACACTCCCCCTTTCACTTGCTCCACAAACATAACCAGTCATCTGGCTGGGGATCCGGCCGATTTTGTCACTAGGCGCCCGCCAATGGCAATCCTCCTTTGGGGGCAAGAAACCCTGGGTGGTGAGTTTATGGAGATACTCCTCCGTGACCCAAGATCCATCCCCAATTACAGGAGATCCTCCGCGAGGCCTTCTCCTCGATCGGCTCCTTCCCCGTTTGTTTTCCCTTCGATGCCATTTTTGGCTAGAGATTGGAGAGATCAGCTGGAAGAAGCGAGAAGGCGGCGCGGCAGAAACGAAGAGAAATAGAGGCGAGTAATTTGACCTAAGGTTGCCACAATGTTTATAACTGAGGGGCCCGGATTGAATGAGCAAATCGTGCCTGGAAAACTGGAAAATATGGTTAGAATATTCCGTCGGACGGAGAAGGCCAAAAGATTAAGACTGGAGGATGAGTCGCACAGAATACCATGAACCTGAGTTGATTTTGATAATAAGAACCTTCCAGTGATTATGAGTATGCAGACCGGTTCAGCCAGGATGTTCAATGCGCGGCTTATCGGTTAGTCAAAATAATTTGCAAGGAGAAGGAAGCCTTACCTTGAAATCCAAGCTAAACTCGGGGGCTAATGTCGGAGGAACAATTAATGGATTAACCTGTGCCCCACTGGGTGATCCGCTTATAATAAGTTCACGGCCGCGCCACCAGTGTGATTACACAAAGATGGGCCGACCAAGGATCATGAAGTGCTAAGGGAAGGACTAGAAGGTTGGAGATAACTTGACTTAGAAGACATGAAGACGACTAGTCTCCAAGGAGGGCTCCGGCTTATGCTTTCCTAAAGGAAAGCTTTCCTTGTTACCTAGCGAGCCTCCGGTATATAAGGAGGGCTCGCAGGACGTAGCAGGCCAAGCTTTCAAGTTCCAAACCCTAGAACTAAAGGCGATTCGACACAGTGAATCGCAACCCTTGTAACATTACACACATATCTTTCCAATCTAGAATAGGCAGGAAGTAGTCTTACCTCGCAGCAAGAGCCGAATCTGGAAACATTATCTTCCTCGTGCCCTGCGATCCTAAACTAACGCTCGAACGCACAACCCGCTAAACCCATACCTTCTAAGTCATCCCAATGACATCTGCCATGACAAACCCACGACACATGCGCCGCGCCCCACCGTACAGTTAGAAGTGGCGCAAACCAATGACGTGTCAAAAACGCGCCACTAGGTCCAAATCGACAACACTGATAGGCTTTTTCTCCTATGAGCGTCGCCACCGCTACGCTGGCTGGAGACATCGGCGGTGAACGTGGATCACCGAAGGTGGGAAGGGTGGAACGAGGTGGGCGGGGAGGCAGCAGGGGAGAATGAAAATGGGTTGGGTGAAGGGAAAGTGAAATAACCGGCATTGTGCAGACTGCCCGGACTGCCCGTCCCGGCAGGGCATCAAATCCGACGTGGCGATTGTTGCCGCCATTGCCGGCACTCCCGGTTGCCTCCCTACGGCCCATCCAGCAACTTCACCGTTACTGGGAGACCCTGGAGACCTTTATTTTCAGCATGCCGAATACACCTATTGGAAGCTCTCGCCTGTGGAGATTCTCTTGTTAGCGTGAAACTTGAACGTGATAGCACGGTACCCTTGTGGCCCACCGCAGATCCTTGTTCAAGTTGTTATGAGTGAGAGACTGAGCCAGATTGAGCTTCGTTCACATGCTTTGCTGACAAATATGATGCAGTTTTTTTTCGCACTTACCCTTTTCAAGGATGACAACAGATTGAGAATAACATTTTCCATTAGCAACAGAAAAGAGCTGATTACCAAATGATTGAATTCACACATATCTCAATCTGAAACAATCCATAAAATTTTATGCTAAGAACCTCATACACTAGTTGCAACTTTTAACTAAATAAAAAACTTGTGTACTAAACGTATGCGTGGCATGGAGATGACTTTATTAGGCTAGGACGGGCGCACATTCAAGTGGCGGACGTGAACAAAACCCAAGAGGGGGCAAAGTCCATAGAAAACAGAAAATAAGCAACAAAAAAGGGCAATTCATGCAAAAAATCTCTACTATATGAGATGGCAATATAAAAAACAACAGAGTAAGAAGGGGCCGTTGCTACATGAATAAGAATATTTATTTGCATCAATTGATCAACCCAGCATGAATCCAGTGGAGTAATGGACATTTAAATTCTAAATTACCAATACATCCAACACAGAAACGAATGGAAGATTATCAAGTCTTAAAAGAATTCAGAGAGCAGCAGGACATATTAGCATAGTACGTAACGTGGAACTCAGTAACCTGTCGTAATTCAGACAGTGCAAACTAGTAGCGTAATAGCGTTGGCCGGCCGCCGGTGGCGTGCAGCCGTGCAGACAGGCCACGCAGACCTGGCGCAATCATGGAGCCGAGGAGGAGGACTGAGGGGCGAGGAGCAAGGAGGACGACAGTCTGCGAGACTCGAGAAGGATAGAAGACCTAGCGATCACGCTGTTTAATCATGGTTTTCAAATTCAGTGAGATTTCATGAAATACACTGAATTTCAGTGATTTCGGTAGACACCGAAATAATTGCCTTTCGGTTAAAATATTTCAACACTTTCAGTAATACACA